>JAEANM010006201.1:0-18816 GCA_017656035.1 Myanophis thanlyinensis | reverse complement strand
TCACCTTTTAAGTTGCATTTACTGAAATAAATGAACTTTTGCACGATATTCTAATTTTCCGAGTTTCACCTGTATATGTTGAAGATAAAGACATAATAAGCATGAAGGCAATTTTCAAATTTTCAAATTGCCTCTTCTTCATGGAATCTTACTAAGCTGTTTATTTTAAGCTGCTTGTAGAAGAGTTGTTGTCTGCACATCTGAACTTTGCATTTTCACAGCAGTGCTTTATTAATGCAAAACCTCATCTCCACATATGTGGCTGCCTCATGACCCTTTATAATATACTGAACTTACAAATATTTCCAAGTTGTAACTGCACCATTATTTTAAAAAGTGATATGTTTACTGCTACATCAGTTCAATGGCTTTCATAAGTCTATGCAAAGATGCCAACTGTTATTATAGAAAGCTATGAAAAACTTATATTGGTAATGAAATTTAGTATCACAGATATGTATTTGAATACTACTGGAAAAAAATTCTGTATATGGGCAAAAAAGTTAGGGAAGATAATGGAAGTATCTGAGAATATTGGTAATTTCATACCTAATTTTGAGGACCACTTTATGGACATAAATGCATTTTCCATCTACTTGAAACCTCAAATCAGCATTATCTGGGTTGTCAAATTCCTTCTTTATTGATTGAGCTATTGTTAAGTGATCATCAGGTTCTGAAACAAAAATATTACAAATACTTTTCAGTAATACTTTCTATTTCAATCTTTTTCTTACTACATAAAAACAAGAAAATAATGCAAATCAAACAACAAACTGCATTTTTCATTACACAAATAAAATCACTACAAAACCTGGATATAAATAAAGCAAAAAGGAAAGAGGATATTTCTTTTATATTTTTTGTTAAAGAATATATTTGAATTTATTGGATCAGAATCATTCAGGAATAATGAGCGAGTGATTCATTCTTTGACAAAGTGACTAAATTAGTGGACCAGCAAAATGCTGTGGATATAATATACTTGGATTTCAGTAAAAAATTTGACAAAGTAGACCACAACCTACTTCTATTTTTATTCTTTTTTATTTTTTTAAAGTTATTCAACTAATTAAAGATATTTCTGCACCCTAAATGATAGTCTGGATGGTAGACAGAAGAATTCCAAAAAGCAATCTCTTAAATATAGTAATTCACAACAATAAGACAATCTGAAAGAAGTATACGATCTGTCTATGATTTCGGTTAGGTTTCAGATTGAATCATAGCACTGAGGGCTTTGGTCCCACTTTGCTTGGCTCAGGGTGGGTGTAATACATCTACTCTAGCCTACTTTGACCTCTCAGTTGCCTTTGATTTCATTGACTATGGAATTCTTCTGGAAAAAGCTTAGGACGAGGAATGGAGGAACCTTTTTGCAGTGGTCCTTCTCTTTTCACTATGGTGGGTTCCAGTTGATGTTTGTTGAGGTGATAAGTCTAGTCTCTGTTGCAGGGTGCTTCAAGAATCACTTTCTATAGCGTCGGGGCCATACTTCCAGCTGAACCAGAGAAAAAAGACTAACAGTAACGCCTACAAATCTGAAGGTCAGTGTGCAAGTGTGAAACAGTTTGGACTTGCTCTGAAGCTAAGAGAATGCTAATGGACTATTCACTTGTGAACTGCTTGAATATTGGCTTTTTTTTTTCTTGGTCCGATAGAAAATTAAGATATTGGGATTTTGAAAGATTATTGGGTAAAGATTTAAAGTAAAGTTTTAAAAATATTAATAATGCAAAATGGCACAACAAGGAGAAATGGATCCACTATTAAAAGAAATGTTACTGATGTCCCAAAACATGCTGGAAAAGATGACAAGGCATTTACAAAGATAAATCAATTGACTCGAGAGATAATTGGGAGATCAGACAGTGATGAACAAAGAGCAGTGAATAAAGAACAGGATTCCCAGGAAATAGAGGAGAAAATAGAAGAAAAAGAGACGGGGGGAAAACATGACAAATGATATAAAAAGACAGAAAAGAGGAGATAGTAAAAACCTATGAAACAGAAAAAGCAAATTATACTCTAGACAGCTTTCATACTTCAAGAGATCAAAATATAAGAGGAGATACAGAGAGATTGTCATGAAATGAGGAAAGAAACAATTAAAGGCTTTTTGAAGACTCAAAAGGGTGAAGAAGGGATAGAGGTAGACGAAATATTTAGATTGAATGCGAATGACGTAAGACGATATAAAATCCCAGGGAAGGAGCAACAACAAAGGTGTGCCAAGAAATTAACAGGAATTCGGGGGGGGGGGGGGAGGGCAGAATGGGCGAGAGATGAGAGAAGGTTATAGAAATACCTTTTAAGCCAGGAGTTGTATGTATGAGAACTAGGAGAGAGGTAGAACTGAAGAATGGGGGAAATGTCACTATGTATATCTCTGTATAGTAATATTCAAGTATTAGATAGATTAGAAACTGAAGGATGACCGTATGTGTCTTATCAATAGTTAGATAATGGAAGCAAAAGCTAGAATTAAAAGATTAGGAGAATGATTAAGGCACCAGGCCTTATTTTTGATGGGGGGGGGGGATGTCATCCACTGAATCACCTCATTTGCCTGCGTCGCTCCCTGCCTCCTTTACGCTGTCAGAGGCCTTCAGGAACTTCTTCAGCTTCGGATCGTTGCAGCCAGACCTCTCATACCTTGGCCCACTTCATCTACAGCCAGCGAGGCTTTCCTGACAGCCTCTGTAGCCAATAAGAGAGTCCTGGATCCAGAGCATCCTTTCTGGCAGCAGAAGAAATGGGCCGAGGTGTGGGAGGCATGGCTGCAACTATCTGAAGGTAAGCAGCTCCACCCCCCGTCTCCACCTCAGCTTAATTTTTACCTTTGAACCCTGGAGTGGGCAGGAGTCTTAATTAGGGCTTATTTTGGGGGTAGGGGTTATATTGGGTACATGTGTAAAAGTAAAGCTAGGAATTACTGAGTAGGTCATATTTTCTGGGAAACATGGGTATCGCATCGAGTTTATCTCCTGATAACTATATAAGTAATGTTCACCACCACTGTGACCATTCTTTAATTCATTGCTCTTGAAAATACAGTCTTGTAATTTCTTTGGCAAGATCTTAATAATCTAATTCACTGTTTTTTCTTCTGTTTACTTCAACCTTGCCAAGCATATTTTTTCTCAGTCTATCATCCAACTCATATCTCATATGTCCAAACTATGAGAACTTTTGGCTTGATCAGCCTTTGTTCAATACAAGACCGATAATTGTTTACTTGAGATCCATCCTATTTTTAATAGTCTCCAAATCTATCACCCAAAGTTGTCATTTTTTTCTGTGGCACACTCTCAGGACCTTATATTACTACTAGAAAGACCATTGCTTTTATTCTACTAATCTGGATAGCCACAGAAATATTATATTTTATGAATATTGTTTTCTTCCCTAGGAATAAAGTTTTTTAAGATTTCTCCAATACAATTTTCTATCAGTTTTGTGTCTTAATATCCTTACCTCTTTGCTGTTCACTTCAGAACCTTAAAAACTGTGTCTCCAAGGATAGAAGAATATATTAAGAGTTTCTCTAATTTTAGGTGCTTTAACTTGAATGAAGTAATGGAATGTGGGGAGGGGAAGAACTAACCTCTCCTCCTAAAGATATTAACCTTTTCTTTATTAGTGATGCAAATTCTGCTTAGAATGGCTTATCCCAGGTATTATGCCCCCGTTGGAATTGGAGGGGGAGGAGGAGGTGGAAGGACAGCCAGCAGAGACAGAACAGCTCCTGTGGCCTTAGGGGAAACTGGGGAAGGGCAGAGTCAGTCCAGGCAAGGCTTTCCTGAGGCCGTAAGACCTGCAGACAGGGAAAGCTCCGGAGACAAGAAGGGCTGCCCTCCCCGCCCCTGAGGCAAGAAGATGTAGGGAAGAGAGGTGGCAGGATCAACGCTGGTTGAGCAGGCTATGAGGGAGGAGAGTGTCCCGTCCCCTCTCACAAGGCACACCTGAAAACTGAGATATAAGGAGGTGCCGGTGGGAGGGGCATTTGTCAGGAACAAGTGTGGAGTTTGTGTAGCCTTGTGTTTGTGATTGCAAAAGCCTGGAGTTTTGCTGGCCCTGATTGCTGTGTGACTACCCTCACTCCCTGAAATATTTATAGCCAGAGGCTGCTGTAGATGCGTGTGGGAGCTTTGCTCCAGGACTGTTGGTGACTGTGGGAGCGGTTTTGGGGCAGTTGGAGCAATAAATGGAAGTTGGACCAGTTCTTTAACTGCGTTGCTTTTGTGCCATGCCCCAGATCATCACACCAGCTCTCTTGTCCCCAGGATGCAAAACATTTGCACAGCTTGTGGTGGAGGGAGATATAAGTCATAGACACAAATCAAACCTTCTAACTCTAGCCTTAATCCACATGAAGCCATAAAACATTTCAATTGAAAATTTCAGATAATCTTTCTTTCAAATCCCATTTAAAGATTAAAGCTTCTGGTGAAAAGAGTGATATTTTATAAACTCATTCTTCCAGGATCATCCCATTTGACTTTGCTAACCAACTTTTTGACTCCCAATGCATTTGATTTTGATTTTTATATTTTACATTATTTTTACATTTTCTTCAGCATGGTTCCTCAGTCCTAGGTTCATGAACCAGTACTGGTCTGTGGCCCGCAGGGAACTGGATCACACAAGCACCAGGTGAGCGTTCAAAAGTTCATTTGCACATGCATGTGCCAAACCATCCCTTCTCTCTTCCCTGTGCTACACTACAGCCTGTCCACGGAGCCAGAAAGGTTGTGGACCACTGCTACAGAATACCAGACTGAAAGAAATGTCAAAAGTCCAGAATGGGTGGTTGTTCCTTACTGTCATTATACCACACATGCAACAAAGCAAAAAAAATGGGGAACACACAAAAGAGTTGCATCTTTAGCCTAGGATCCACTACTGATAGCCAAAAAGAGTGTGACTTTTTCCTCCAAATCATGATTCATACTCTTTTTAAGGCTCCACTTAAAATATGGTAACTTATACATCTTCAAGATCTAATTCTGATTCAGGAATGCAGGCATTAAAAAAAAGTCAATTTGAAGCTCACCTACTGAAAGGAGACGCCAAGTCACTGCAGGAGTAGCAAAACAAGCAAACACATCATCAGTGCAGCAGAAGTGGGTAAGGAATGGAAGAATGACAGACTGTCCCCGGCAGTGACCCCACATATACACATCGCCACCCTGGGTTTTAGCAGCAGAGGTGTGAGTAGAGTGACATGCTGCAATCTCTCCAATTCTAAATTTGAAAAGCAAAAAAATAAAATAAATAAATAAATCAGAAGTGTAAAAGAGAACATTCACAGTCAGGTTACCTGAGCAGCCATCTTGTATCTGCCTGCTCCACCTAGCCAGGCAGGGAAGGCATGTTATGGACCCCATCAATTAAAGAATTCCAAGTGGTGGAGTCCAAGCAGAAGCCTTCTCACCCCAGAGGTGGCCTCTTGGGTGACTCTTGGTGACTCTTCTGGCCTTTCAGAAGAGATTGAAGAGCTGGCTCTGCCGACTCTCATGAAGCTCAGAGAGGAACACACAATCTTGAGTTTGGTTACTACCTTGAAGGCCCTCTCCCCACTTTTTGAACTTTAATTATTTCATTGTTGTTTTAACTGCCTTTTTATTGAAATATCATATTTTATACAACTTTTAATCTTTTTAATGATACACCATCCAGAGTTGCTCTGTGATGAGATGGGCATTACCTACATTTGGTACATAAATAAACATGATGTGACTCACCATTGGAAACATTTGACACAATACAAATCAACTGCATGATTTCCCGTTTGTGTTCCAAGAAACCTTGCAATAGTTCCAAACATTGGAGGATTTCATTTGTTTGCCTTCTTTTAGGCCTCTGGTTTAACATCTTTGCATTTCAGGAACTCTAATCAGCATTTCTAGTTGCAGCAATGTGATAGGTATATTTGGATTACACCAGAGTGAGAAATACTGCTCAGCCCCTATTGCTGCTTGTCTCTGAGACCCACAATTCATTCATTTCACTATTCTTGGCATTTGCCAAGAAGATAGCATGTTCCTCTTTTGGGGATTGTGGGCTTTTCAGAAATACTGGTTCCTACTGTTCCTGGGATCTCAACATCCCCAATTACTAACAGTTCTTCTTCCATCTTACTACCAAATATGATGTCACATCCTGCCATGTGAAGCTCTTATGACTGCAAGCCATAAAGGTTATAGAAATCCCAAGATAAAAAAATCCCCAAGACATAACACAAGACTATTGTTTATACTTCTTAATAAGAACTTTCACTACAGGCTGCCTACTGTATTTCCCAAAGTTCAAACATGATTCTGAGCAATTCAGTTTTGTTCTCTATCTGAAGAGATACAGCTTGGCAAGATAAAGCAACTTAAGGTGCCAATAATGATTTGTGTAAATTCATCCTTAATATAAAATCCAGTTAATATAAACTGCAAACCGTGGTTTCTGATTGTATCATCTCTCAAAATCACTACATGAACTCACATCCTTCTGCTTTCTGGCACACCTACATTAGAGAAGACCTCAATCTTTGTATCTGTTATTAATCATCAGTGAGAAACACATAAATTTACCAATTAGGTGCTTAAACCTAGCTGAAGTTTATTTAAAATCTATCACCTCTATTACGTATGTACCATGAGACCTTCCTTCTCTGGTTCAAATACAGAGAGATACCTAACAACTCACCAAAATAGTCTTTTTTTTTTTAAGTAAAAAGTCTTCCTCTTCAGGACCCTCCTCTGGGGATCCTAGTCCTGTACACTGGAGATTGATAGACTTAATACTCCAACAAGAAAAATCTAACAACTTTCAAAAAGAAATGCAGACAATGTTATAAATGAATCAAGAAGAAATTGTCTCACAAAGAGATAAGAAAGAATCATGATGAGATAAAAGGTAACTAACACAAAATGGAAGAAAAAATGGACAAGATAAATGATGCTTAACATAAACTCCCAGTTAAAAAGTTTTCAACAAAGGATCACAAAGAATGAACAAAGGATTCAGAACACGCAAGAGAAAACAGAAGAAATCGAAAAAAAGATGGAAGAAATAAAAGGAAAAAACCAAAGACTGGCACAGGTAAACCTAAAATAAACATAAAACCTAAAATATATTTGAAAATCCCAGAATGGCTCTCAATGATGGAAGCCTTTACATACCCAAATCTGGTGACGTTCGAAAAAATTGTGACATAGAAAGCTATTTTGGACACTGACGGGAAACTAAAACTGAAGCAAGAGCTGGAAGACCAGGGCATTATAATATCATGGCGGCCTCAATTGCAAATACGATTTAGAGATGAAAAAGTATGGCTTTTATAAAAGACAAACACCATTTGATTAGACACTGTTGAACTCTGATGAAAAACTAGTTAAGAAGGTATATAACTTCTTACTAAATTTGAAAATGGGAAACGAACAAATGAAGGTCACAATGGTACATAATATATGTACATTGTTATATACTATAACATAGAATTAGATAAATGGCAATATTTATGTAAAAGGAACTATAAATTAACAATGGCAACTTATAAAGAAAACTTATATAAAATGTTTTATAGACAGCATTTATCAACTGCTAGGTTAGCTAAAATGTTTAAAAATATGTAGCAAATGTTGGAAATGTAATGAAAAAACGGGCATATGATCATATGATCAAAAGATAATAGGGAGACATAGATTTTAAAACTGAACTGTTTTTATTAGGTATAATATCAGCAAAATCAGGTAAGAAAAGTATGTATTTAATATTACATGTCCTAACAGCATCAAGGATTATATTCGCACAACTTTGGAAAAATGAAGAAACAACGCAAGATGAAGAGATAATTAAGAAGATACTAGACCTGTGTTGGCGAACCTATGGCACAGGTGCTACAGGTGGCATGCAGAGCCATCTTGCTGGGCACACAAGCTGTCGGCCAGCTGATAGCTGCGGCATGTGCATGCATGCATGCATGATTGCAGAGACCCAGCTGGTCTTCAGGCCTTTGCAGTGCATGCTCGCAATTGCAGCTGGAAATCCAGCTAGTCTTCAGAGCTCCCCTGCACATACACATGCGATTGCTCATGTGTGGTGAGTGCCTGTGCGCATTGCACATGTAAAAACTGCATGCGTGCCCAGATGGTGTAGTTGCACATGCAGCATACATGGAGGAGCCACACACAAGTGCAGATGGCACATGCAAAGTACGTACTTTTCAGCACTCGGTAAGTAAAAGGTTTGCCATCACTGTACTAGACTGTGCAGAAACGGACAGATTGACAATGAAAATTAAACAGAAAGAAGATACAGAATTCCATCAAACATGGAATCTATTTTATCAGTGGTTGGAAAAAAACTGGGTGAATACTGCTTCTGACTATTTCAAATAATTGTCAACACAGGTTCAGATACAGAATCCGAATTTGGACAATAACACTGTGTAACATTTTCAAGAATGATCTAAAATTCAGTTCAATGTCTTTCTGATGATAATCAATTTGCAACGCTGGTTGAGTAGCTCTAAAATTCTTAAGGAAAGTTATTTCTTTCATGCTTTGTTTTTAATTTTTAACTTTTGAAATTATGACAGTACAAGCTTCTATATGTATCTGTGGACAAGAGTTGTAATCCAAAAATCTTTTTGCCATAATAAATTTATTATTTTTTAAGATGCCGGTTAGTGATGTTTATTGCAATAGATCAATTTTATTTGGAAATAAAAACAAAATGTGTCTACTCATTCTAAATAATTTTAGAATTTTTAAAAATTTAAATCTTAGTGTTGTGTATGTACAGTATATATGTATGTGTGTGTGTGTATTCATGTATCTGTATGGGGGGGGGAGAATACCGTCTAGAATCCCTTAATTTAGAAATAGAAAATAAAAATAAATAAATATAAGACACGATATGTGTTTAAACATCTCTCTCCAATGCAATAAGCATTCTACTACAAGTACAAGTGGTTGTTGGTTAATGATCACTTATTCAGCAACCATTTGAACTTACAATGGTACTGAATTAGTAGAACAGGTAGCCCTTGATTTATTTGATGTCCATTGGTGTTGGGAAGAAGGAAGACTGGGGCGGCAGGACCAAGGGAGTCACCCTCACCCATGCGAGCTGCCAACCTGGCGGAAAACAGGAGCTGGAAGACCTCTATGATGACGACGAGCTGGAAGAAGCCCCAGACCGGTCCAACCAGCTCCTGAGGGAAACCATGAACCTCATGAGGAAGGCCATCCATGGTATGCAGATCCAGAACACCCGGGCTTGTATTGCGGGCAAGATAGGAGCACAAAAGGAGGCTACCAATGAATGAAAGGGATCTCCAACCCCAGGGGATTTCCCCCAGGAAAATTGCAGGGGCTACTGGTGAACCCATTGCCACTGTGGAAGATCCACCCCAGAGACATCTCGACGCAAAGGAAGGATTGCGACTCTACGGGAGGAAGCTTCCACCCTTAGAACGGAAGATGCCACCCCTTGGCATAAAATTCAACGGGGATCCCCAGCAAATGGGATTTCTTCTCCCATACTTACTGACCTACATGCAGGAGTATAGGAGGGACATCCCTACAGAAGGAGCCAAAGTCAGGGTTATCACACTGGTTCTAGAAGGATCAACTAAACATTGGATGGTAAGCCTCCATAATCCAGATGCACTGGAGCTTCGCAACTTTAATTGCTTCATGACAGCTCTGAGACAGAAGTTTGAGGACCTCCTAGCCGACTGCAAGGCTAGAGATCGCATAAGGCAGGTCAGACAGGGACGCCAGCCAGTCGCTGAGTACATCAGAGTTTCACGACCTGACTTGCCACGTAGCTTGGCCAAAGGAAATACTCATGAGTTGGTTCAAAGATGGCTTAAATGATGACCTGTACAATGCCTACGTTGCACATGGGGCCCCAATTTGTCTGCATGGCTGGTGTGTCTTGACTGAGGAAGCTGAAATCGAACAAACTTGAAAGCAGTACTGCACAAGCCGCTCCTGGAAGAGATCCCCACCGGAAGGGAGGAAACCAAACTTTGCTCTGCTCTGCCGCGCTCAACTGTTTGCTTCAATTGCGGGAAGGAAGACCACCACACAACCGAGTGCTGTGCAAAGATGCCCACCCAAAAAGGAGAGAAGAAGGTTGGAGGGAAACCCTCAAAGCTAGCACCATGTTCCAGAGACACCGCCTTAAAGATCCATGCGGTCGTTGAGTTCCTGCTGGAATTGATTACAGTGCAAGGAACTCTGACCCCCTCCGGTGGAGGAACCTGATCAGACAGAGAGCGACTATGAAGAGCCTTTAGTAACTGGGTTTGTCGAACCCCTTAAAACCCCCATAAAATTGTTAATTCCATTAATGGGGACAAAAGTGAAACTTAAAGCATTGTTGGATTCAGGGTGTATGAGAAGCCTAATAAGCCCGACTTTGGTCGGGGAACTGGGCATCCAACTAAGGCCACTAAAAACTCCAGTCTTGTTCTGCCAACTTGATGGGTCCATTGCAGGGGGCGCCGCAGCCATCTTTGCCACTGAACCACTCGAACTAACAATGGTAAATCACTCCAAAACCACTGCTTTCATTGTGACACCAGGGATGGACTGGCCCCAAGTCCTGGGACTGACCTGGTTAAAGAACTGGAACCCAAGGTGGACTGGACAGAGGAGAGTTTTGTTTGCACTGCTTTAAATTCCTGTTTCTCAGTGAGAAAATTTAGTTCCTGCCTAGACCTCTTATTATCAGAAACCTTTCAAGAAAAGCTCCTTTTGGAATGTCTTCGGTTTCAAGAGTTCTGCTTTCTTGGGAAGATTAGAGAGGCAAGACCTTACAATGTGACCAATATGATTTATGACTATTTTTCACACTTACGACCACTGCAGCATTCTTATGGTCATATGATTTACATTGACAACTGGTTCATATTTATGACGGCTGCAGTGTCCTGGGGTCATGTGATCTTTTGCCAAGCAAAATCAATGGGGAAATCAGATTCACTTAACAATGTTACTAATTTAACAACTGCAGTGATTGTAGATTTAACAACTACAAATGTAGCAAGAAAGTCATAAAATGGGACAAAACTCACTACCAAAAGATATAACTTAACATCAAATGGCCATTTTTGTCTGCTACAAGTACTTTTATGTGATTGTAGCTGTCTTAGAATCAGACAGACAAAAAATTCAGTAACAAGTGCTTTTTCTTAGGTCCTTGTCTAATTATGTTTAAAGCTAGAAGCACTGTTACAACCTAAAATTCATCTGACTGAGTCAAGATGAAAAGAACTGTACCTGTCTTGATGTACTTTGACCAGCACAGGATACAACTGGTTACTCCTATTGCCAGTTCCTAGCTGGCCATAAGAATTGGCTCCCCAGGCATAGATATGGCCTTCATCTGTTAACACCAGCGTATGTGCATAGCCACAGGCAATCTAGAAAATAAAAAGAATTACGTTCTTTTATTCAGAAATTATATTTTGTCTTTGCTGATTCCCTGAAAAGATTTTTTTTGGGGGGAGAGGGGGAACCTCCGCATTTCTTTAATGTAAGCATATTTTGAAAAACAAAATAAAAAATAAAGTATAGTTGAATCATGTTTATAAAAGCTGTGCCTAACCGTGAGGTACATTTAGCTCCTTGTCTCAAAAGCAGATAATCTAACATGTAGGCTGATTCATTAACCCTACTTAAGAGAGATCAACCATCTTCCCTAACTCCAAAATAAGCAAGCCAAACTTTGGCCATCTTCTTGCTGAATTTCAGCATGTGATGTTCCCATAATGCTGGGGACGATGTGCTAAAGAGACGCCAGGTGGGCAATATCCAGAACACGAATGAAATCAAGAATTATGAGGAAGAGAGGGAATTAGAAGGCAATTGATTTAGTAAATATTTGTGTCAGCTTTGTTCTTTCTAGGCCAGTGCTGGCGAATCTATGGAACGCATGTCAGAGGTGGCACTCAGAGCCCTCTCTGTGGGCACATGCTCCAGCTCAGCTCCACCCTGTTTCTCCGTGGCATTTCTTGCCATCATTTGCAGGTAAACAGAAGTTTCTGGGACCAAAAAAAAGTTACGTCAATTAATTCCAACTTCTCATGAAAGAAAAAGATCTTGCCTCTTGGATGTCAGTTGCTTTTCCTGCAGAGCTGTGAGTGTGGTGATGTCCCACCACCCTGCTGGCCAGCTGGTTTCTGGCACATGTGCGGGTGCACACGCGAGACTTCAGTTTGGGCACTCAGTTTCTAAAAGGTTCACCATCACTGTTCTAGGCTATCTATAGACACAAGTCCTTGACTTATGACCACAACTGGGACTGGGATTTCCATTGTTAAGCAATGTGTCATTATGTGGGTAATCATGTGACTATTCCCAATTCTATGATCTTTTTCGCCACAGTCACTAAACGAATCACTAAGTCATTACATGAAAGCCAACTGGTTGATTTTGGGCCAGTCATTCTCTCTCAGTCCAATCCATCTCACAGGGTTGTTGTTGTGGGGAAATAGGAGGAGGAAAGTGTGTTTGGATATGTTCGCTGCTTTGAGTTATTTATAAAAATAATACAGGTGAGAGACAAATAAATAAACAAACAAATATTTTTGCTGTAGTAGAGCTACAATATAAAATTACAGATATATATTTATGAAAGAGAGCCAGTTTGGTATGGTGGTTAAGACATCAGGGCTAAAAACGGGAAACTGAATCCTAGTCTGCCTTAGGCACAAAGTCAGCTGCGTAACCTTGAGCTGCTAGTCTTGTCTTCCAATTCTTTAAGATTCTTATTTCTGCAAGCCCTGGACATCTCATTAAGTTACTGACAATATCACTTTGTTCACGGCAGCTGTTTTCAATACATAAGAAGTCTAATTGAACTTATTCTTTCTATTCATCTCAATATGAATTTTAACATTATCAGTTAAAATATGAAATAAAGATGCAAAATATAAAAAACACAGATGAAAACTAATATTTAAATTATTTACAATGTGTTATTAGTTTGTAACTAGTATTTTGGATGCACCTCAAATCCCAGTAATTAGCAGTTTTGTTCTGAAGATGCAGAGAGCATACCTTTTGTACATGGATGCCTTGTAAAGCTGCTATTCTGCATGGTGTCGGCTGATTGCCACCAGTGCCTAATCCAAGCTGACCATTACCATTATAACCCCAAACATAAACCTTAAGAGAGAGATAAATCTAGTTAGTATGTGGGAGTACATATAAAGCAAAATAATATATACGGTATATATATATATACAGAACTCATAAAAATTGGTCTGTAAATTAGAGTAATTTTATGTACAATTTTTCTCTACATATTTTACTCTTCATTTATATAAAACGGTAATAATATTGTCCTCTATGGAGATATTAAACCACCTGAGATCAGGCTAACATTAAAACACCTGTCCTTTCTTAACCTGGGGATGATAAACTGTCCCATGCTCAGGGAAATCTTAATTGATTCCAAGGTGACAAAATAGCTTTATCTTTAAATACTCCCTTTCAACTCCAGTAATGTCAACAGTGAAAATGGCAGCTTGATGCTTTAGGAGGTAGATTTTACCTAGGTAATGTTTTTTCTTGTTTTCCCTTCCCATCTCTCATATCCTTCAGATAAGAGTGATGGGCCATAGAATCTTAGAGAGAGAGGTATCATTTCTCAACTACTCTTTTTTTAAAACAAACAAACCACAACAAAGAACATAAAGGCAATCATAGCATAAAAAAATGCATAAATGTATGTCAATAGCTGTTTAAAAGCTCCAGATAGCAAGTTATGTTTGCTAGCTTCCCCAAGAACAGTCCATCCTTATAGGAGGCAGTCCAATTCTACAAACTACTTTGGTCTTCATGATGTTCAGAGGACAGCATCTCATGAAAATCTCAATGAGAGGTTTGAGTCAGAAGAATAAAATTGCCACATGACTGCTAGAGCTCTTTTAAGTTTAAGAAAGTATTAAACTGAATGATGAATTAGTGTAATCTAACTTGAAACTAATTCAACATCTCTAACATCTCTATATGTGCATTTAATAAACAATTTGCTGCATTTTATACTGGTTGCAATCAAGCAAGGGCTACCTGCCATACATTCAACAACTGAGATAGGAAGTTAGACAGACATATAAGCAAGCTTTAGTTTTTCCAGGAAGCACCAAGGAAGTTTGAACCAAGACTACTCAAAACTATTTGTCCCATGTACTCAATATGACAAATAAAATCTGTAATATATCTATTTAACTTCCAGTCCACAACAACTTTTAGTTAATTATTCAGAACTTAACCTTTATTATTCCTATTGAATTATACCAAGATAAAATGCTAATACTATCTCAATCAAAACCATTTTTCCAATTTACTATACAGATTTAGCAACACAAAGTACTTTCTCTTTATATTAATTCTTGGAAACTGTAATTATAAGGTTGGAACTTCCTAGCTGAAATGCAAAGAGATTCATAGAAGTTCAGGTACATGTTGCAACCTAAAGGCCATTAGCCTACATTACACAAGGAAAAAAATAAGGGTGTGGGGAGGAAAAGTATTGTCCAAATAAATTTAGATCAAGGTATCTGATTTATTCTGTATTGTGTGAATCCTCAAATAACAATGGCAACTAGGACTGCTGTTGCAATATGGTTGTAAAGTGTGACAGCAAACCAAGCAGTCTCTGTTGCTATTGTAACCCAAGACAAGTGATTGAACGGAAAGCAGAGGGGATATGGGGGTGCCATAGGAGAATGGAGAAGGCCCTGGAACGGCTGGCACAGGTTGTGTGCAAGTTAATGAGAGGAATGCTAAGGTGTGGCATAAGCACAGGAAGGAGGCTGCAGTGTGTGCAAGCAAAGGGAGGGAAGGAGTGTGTTGAATGCATGTGTGGAAAGTAATGAGGGGAAGAGGGCGTAGCGCATGTGTGAGAGCATAGAAAGGACAGGAGAGGAAGAACAGTCTTGCTCCAATGATTTGTGCCCTTCCCCATTGACTTTGCTTGTGGGAAACCAGCAGGAAAAGTTGCAAATGACAGTCACATGATCAAGGGGTGCTGTAACCAGTCTTGAGAGTTGGTTGTCAAATGCTTAAATTTTGTTTACATGACCATGGAGTAGCTATAATGACCAGGGCATTTGAGTCTGTTTGTTCAGCCTTCATAACTTTGAATAGTTGCTGAACAAATGGACATTAAATGAGGTATAACTGTATCTAAAAAACTTTTAATCAAAACAACTGACTAATGAATTCCAAGTGTAAAAAGTAGAGGGGAATAAGAAAAGAAGTGGAATGGTTAAAGAAGAAAGAGTCAAATCCAAACAGAAACAGAATATATTCATATAAAAGGGAGAACTATTCTGAGGCTATGACAGAAGGGAAGCAAACATTTGAGTAGTTATTGAGAGAGAGAGAAAAGAAGGAGTATCAGCAAACAGCCCTTGAAAGACAGAAGGGCTGATGGATGTTTCAGTTCAGAAGCCAATTTGGCTCCATCATCTGAACTCTTAAAAAGAACAACAAAAACAGAGATGAAGGGAGAAAATACAACCAAAAGCATCCAGAAGGAAATGCACGTATAACCACTCTTATCCTACATTAGAAATTTTTCTGAGATCAATGCTAACCAGACGAGCCCTACTTACTGATGGTGACACTTCCTATGCAAATGTACTGGGTATCCATTTATATCTCATATAAAAAAGCATTACTATTTTTAATGGAACTTTTTAGAAAGTTGGCTAATATCTAAATTCCACTATCTTAGAATTCAGCATATAGGTTTGACATATAACTCTTCTTAATTGGCTCAATTAAGTAATAATTGAAGAGACAGGCACCATGAACCATTTAGCACATAAGGCTTCATTTGTTAAAAAAATAGAAGTCTGTAATACAGAACAATACCTTACCTCACCATTTTCTATCACAGCCATTGAACACATCTGACCACAAGCAATGTTAATTGCTATCTTATTTTGTAAGCAGCCAGTAACTCTTCCAGGAATAGGCTGGTTGGCTGTTGAACCAGATCCAATTTGTCCTGAATTATTATAACCCCATGAATACACCTGCAAAAATAAACTAGTAACAGACTGATACGTCATTCTAAAAATACATTTATTTTCATAAAAACAGCACTCTAATAACGGAAAGCAAAATTAGCTAACTGATATGGATTCAACTCCATACAGATCTATTGTGTTTTGTGCATGGACTAAATGGTCTTTTTTTTTTTTTGTGGACAGATTTCTGTTAACACTTCTAGCACCTTTTCCTTAAAATCAAAACTAGTGAACTATGTTACTGAATTATCATGTTTTAAGTAGAAAAATAATATTGAAATAAAAATAATACAAAAGTATTTGCAACTAATGCTTCAGACAAAAATCCAAATATTTTACCTACTATAAAAGAATTTCAAGTACATAAAATTAATACTGCTTAATTATCCATGTTTCACATTTGAAGTCAACAAGATACTTCTGAGTCTGTAGCAATGTGAATACAGCATCTCCTTGAAACTCCTTAAACCAAAGGTGTCTTTTTCCAAAACTGAATACAGATGCATTTATTTTCCAGTTCACATACTTCTTAACTGAGTATATAGGTTTATCTAGTTGAGTCTAATTCTGACCTACATTTAAACAGTCCACTTATTGTTCCAATGGGGGAAAAAGACCTATTTAAACTATATTTTTAAAAATGAATGTACCGGCTGCAAAATAACAGAAAGGTTAGTGCCAATTCTGTGAAGTAGAACAACAATAATTGTTCCAATAATTTGGTATAACTCTGAGGATGGATATTTGAAAAATAGCACTAAGTGTCCTGAAGTATGATTACAATTTTACTTTCAATAGAAAAGCAAATGCATTTGTAGAATTATGATATGGAAGAAATTGAACTGGAACATATACAAGTACAATGTTTTATGTTTATTTAAGCTTGTACTTTCCTATATATTGTAAAGATAGTATAGGACAGTATGTTAAAAAAAATACTGTCTTCCTGGTTACAGCTAAAAAAATGAAGCACTTGCTCCAACAGGGTCATACCTTGTTCATATTTAGTAAACAGCCCATCAGCCTGAGAAATATTATTTTCAATAGACTTTTGACATCTGCATTTATTCAAAGATGGGACAGAGCACAAAATTTAATTGTAATGGTGATTTTTATCAGAAAGAGTAAAAATCAATGCTTAGATAATTAAGAACCACAAAAATGACCTCATTAAGGAATTAGAAGTCATTAGTTTTAACACTGTGTGGGTAAGATGGTTCAGCGGTTAAAGATGCTGACTTTGTCAACTGGAAAGCAGACAGTCTGGATTCGAGACCCAAGCACCAAACTCTTTATTACTTGCCTGAGGTCCTGCCCACCTAGCAGCTTAAAAGCATACAAATGCAAATAGATAAATAGGTACCACTTCAATGGGAAGGTGTTCCACAGAAGTGTCTTTGGACAACGCTGGCTCTCTCAGCTAAGAAACAGAGATGAGTACTGCCCCCTTAAGTAGGACATAACTGAACGGGGGAACCTTTACCTTTAAGATCTAACATTGAATTCTTGCTGCTTTAAAATTTTTATATAAATTTTATATAAAACTCCCCCTTACGTGTCCCGTCCGTCCCGTCCCCCGCCCCCCCGAAAATGGAAAAACATGAACTGGTGATTTCTGGATTTACCCGTTTAAAAAGAGCTATATATGGGAGAAGGAAATTACAAGAGGTTATTTTAAAAGGGGAAATGGTATCTAATAAATCTAATTGGTGTAAAGATAGAAAGTAGCTTCTTTTAGGCATCTTTTTTCTTTACTTTCTATTGTTTTCAACACATTTTCCTTTTCTTTCTTTGGTTTTTCTTCATTTTTCATGTCTTTTAATTTTGTTCTTTAACAGAAATTATATAAAAACATACAATTGATACAAAATTCAAAAACAATTTGCATAGAATTATAATAATTCTTCTCACCGCACCATCAGCAGTCAATACCATTGAATGATGTGAGCCACAGGAAACTTCAATTACTTTTTTGTTTACCAAGTTGGTGGAGATTTGGCAAGGAATGTAGCTATGAGTTGTTGTTCCATTTCCCAGTTGACTGTAAGCATTATGACCCCAAGCATATATTTCTCCTTCTATAAAATAAGAAAATAGTTTTGAAAGGCTGATTAAAAAAAACTAGCTACAAGGTATCTTTTTCACAATGAATAACAAGATGATTGTCCTTCATTATGAAATAATTACATAGATCACAAGTAAATAAAAAATGAATCCTTTGCTAACATTAATCGATATAATAAAAGTTGAAACAAATAAACAGAGTAGATGGCAGGCTGAGAAGGGAATGGTGTCTGTCAACTAATCAGTATTCAAATATTGTTATCCTTTAAGTGAAATTTCTTCTACATTATATACAAAATAATGTGACCATTTGTTTTCTCTTTTATTGTCTTACTCTTTAAGTTTCAAGTTTTTTTTATTTTTTTCTGTATATTACAATATATCATTTTGTGAACAGTGTAGTACCTGGGTGTCAACTCTCTTAATGCAAGTTTTTAATAATAATCAGACATTTTACAATTCATACTCTTATACATCCCCATAATAATGTTCTTATTAAATATATTCTTCATTCTTCACTTATTCAATATTTCATATCTTTTAGCTTGCATCTTGATTGTCTGTATATCTTATTTTCTATCTACATTCCTATCATATTTAACCATCTATAAAATTCTAGTTAGTACTAGCATTTCAAATATTATAACTCTTCATTTTTGTCTTATTCAAAATTTCCTCATATCATTTCATTCCCC
>JAEANM010006200.1:0-18817 GCA_017656035.1 Myanophis thanlyinensis | reverse complement strand
GTAGTTGTTTGTTTGTTTGTTTGTTGTTGAAAATTTAATAAAATTTTTACAAAAAAAAAATAAAAAAAACCCAACCAACTCCCATTCCTACCAAGCAGCAAACATGAATTGCCTTGTAACAAAATGCCTTGTAACACTCTTTTTGTTGTTCTTAAGACAAAGCTCCACAAATGTTCAATTTCCTAAGCGCGCAGAAGTTAGTCATTACTTACCAAGAATAGCCACTTGATAGTATTCAAGAGGACAGGCCTTTTCAAAGTGATTCATTTCTTCACTCGCCAGGCATTTCTCCGGCTGGAATTTGGCTGCTTGAAGGTTGTATTGTTTCAATTGGGCTTCTTTGTGAGCGTAATTAAATTTACAAGGGAAGCTTTCTGGGAAAATCTTGCTGAAGTTGAAGTGCTGTGCTAAGTTGTCTTTTACTGTGTTCCAGAGAGCACTTTCCCAGGAATTGTGGCACATCCTTTGTGGGTGAACTTCTTCAGATGCATCGGCTATTTCTTTGTTACCTGCTGATATAAAGATAGTAATCTGTAATCCAGAAGATTTTAAATTATCTTTGAGCACCTCAGCTCCACAAAGGGCTGTTTGAGCAAGGAAAGGCATTCAAAACAGCAAATGAGATGAGCTTCTTCAGCCTATCTAAGAGGAGTTCCTAAAGACTTCTGAAGCGGATGCATATTCTAGAGCTGAGACAAGGGGACTGGCCGATAGAAAACTGCCCATAATCTCTCCAGAGCTGTGAACTAAAAACCATCAGCTTTCACAAATGAAGGCAAATCTAAGTGTCTCAGGATAATGTTGCGAGATCCAATCTTGGTCTGTCACCGGGACCAGAGGTTTAATCTTCTGAGCTTTCGGATTCACACTGAAGCCCATCCTTGGGGAACTTCTGTCTACCGGAGTACGTACTTTGGGGTATTCTATGTTCCGTATTTATATGGTATTTATATGGCGTATTTATATTCCCTATTTATATAGGAAGGCTATTGGTTGACTGGTGTGCTGATGGCCGGAGATTGGCTGTTGTTTCAGTACTTATTAAGTGGGTGGTTAATCAGCACCCCTGTTCACTGACAAGGAGTCTGTTTCCCAGGCACCTTTGGTTCTGGTGACCGACCCAGATTGGATCTTGCATCATCAGTATTGATCCAGAAAACCAAAACTAAAAACCCAACCAATGTTACGATACCAATTATCATTTGGAGCTGATTCCTGAAGGAGAGACCCTCAGTTGCACAACTAAAACCAGCATTTTTATACTGACTTGTTCATAACTTACTTGGAATTGTGACTTTTTTTTTGGGAAGCCTTTAAATTCTTCTGTGGAATGCAGGATTATTTATTCATTTACTTGATTTATAAGATCACCCATTTTTCTATAACGGGTATAATATATAAGCTATTGGGTCCTTTTAAATCACAGCTATGCAACCTCCAAGATCTGTTATGTCCAATTATTGTTTGGTTTTGCTTCTTCCCAGTCATTGGAAGCTGTTATTAACTATATTTCATTTTTCACTAGATGAATTCAAATTTGGTGGTTGTTCTCAATCTATCTTTTTAAAAATGCAGTCACAGGTGTTCTAAAATTTAACTGGAGCCATCCGCTTAGAAAAAGTTGCTCATCCCAATCTAAGAATATTTGGAAATCTAATTCCAATGCTGCTTGAGTAACATTTCTAGCTTTGTAATAAATTCAATATTTTTATATTCTATGGTTACTGATATATATAGAACAAATAGTGTTAGTCCAAAGACTAAAAAGAGAAAAGCACAAATGCTAATTATAATAAATATAACCACAAGAAGTACTAATGTAACAGATAAATGCAATACAAATTAACTTTTATTTTATGATATAGTCCTTCCATAAACAAGTTGCTTAATAGCTCCTGACAGAAATCTAGCTGCTAATAGGACAGGTCATTATTAAAGTCTAAAGTACATACTACAATTATATTAATATTTTTTATGACCAGGAAAACGAATTATTTGATGGTTAATTGAATGATTAATATGTCGTCTATTCTGCTTTAGATTACTTTTATATGGCCTCTCATTCATCTTTAATTTGTGTAATAGAATTAACTCCAAACAGCAAAGACCATGAGATTATGTGGTCCAAAATGCTGTGTTCATGAAATGAATGAAAAGTGAATAATGCAGAAAACTCACAGAAGTCTAAAAACAACTGGATTATGCATCTCTTTCAAAGCAGTTGGGAGGCAGGCGTCCATTCAAGATGAACATTTTAACCAGCACTGCAGCAAGCTTCAATTGTTGGGTAATGCCAACTGTCATGATATTGGAGTTCTCTTCCTGATCCCAAGGAACCATTGGCTTCTTTAAAAAAATAATAACTCTACAGCTTAATTTAGCTGGTTTGTATACTAGATCTTCATGGCAGAATCAAATATGGCAAAATAACCAGTAAGGGTTATTACAAGATGCATACTAAATGAAGCCCCTCCCCACCCCCCAATATTTCGAGCACCAAGGACTGGTTCCATGGAGAGAGGTTTTTCCGCAGACCCGAAGAGGGCGTGAGTTCAGGTGCTGCCTGCATCCCGCGGATGGGGCTTCCCTAGTTTGCGTGGACCGGTTATATCGCCATGCTATGGTCCAGTGCTGGTCCACGGACCAGGAATTGGGGACCCCTCTCCTAAATCACATTGCTATATTCATAAGGAAGTACCTCATAAGAAGGAATCAGTTTGAAATTAACAAGTAAGCCTGACTAATTCTAGGCAATGTGTTTTCTACTTCTTCTCCAATAAGCACCAAGGAGCTAAGCAACACAGAAAAATAAAAATGTACCTAGGCAACCATGTAAAAACCATATATATGAACATATTAACAATAACATCAGAGCTGGGGGAAGCATATTATTGCTATTTGCTTTCCACCTGCAGCTTACTGGAAGGTAAAATGCTGTTACTAATATAACCTTCAGAGACAAAATACATACTTTCGTGCGTCTGTGCTGTTTCCATCACTTCTGCATTGCCTTCATTTGCGGTGGAATTATCTTGGGGAAAACTGGGCAACCTTCAAAAGGCCAAGCAGATCGTCACTGAGAGCAGCAAAATATCTGATCGTATTATTCATAACTACGATTTTTAATTCATAGAACCTCAAGGTGACTAATCTTATGTTATGGGTTAAAAAGAAAACATGACGCAGCTGGTACGTGTGTATATGTGATAAGCACACAGGGAAGAGGATTTCCCCATCCTTCCCATATAACTTTCCTGCTCTTCCCCCTGCTCCAAAGCTATTGTTAGAAGTCTGACTGGGGAAAACCAGACCTCAGGTGAGTCACTAATAGCTACTGAGGAAAATAGAGGGAAGCACCATTGCCAATTACAACAGGACAAAAACGATAAGAAACATGTGACATCATCAACAGAAATCCAACCCTTTTACACAGGTGAATCCTGGAGTCTGACCCAAGTTAGTGTTAATTTACAGCATTTATGCATCCCTTGAAGCCAGACGCTCAGCGACTGAGCAAAATACGTAGAATGGAAGCACTCTCACTCCTTACAATTTAAAAAGCCTCCTTCTTTTAAAGGAAACCAACAGTAAAACTGCATGGATAGAAGACTCTCACATTCCAGAGTTTATTTGCCTCAACGGAAAGACTAAGTTCCTCTCCCCACAACCATCTAGCAGGTGTAGATGACGTTACAGTGGGACAAAGGTTCAATTCTTTTCTCTCATTATGAGCTGTACAAAAATACACGGCAGATCCCCTTTGCAAAAAAACTGGAACTAAAAAAAAAAAATCAAAATAGCTAGACAGCAAAATGAAATAAGTCACCACTTTAAAACAAAATCGCAATGAAATTATGAAGAATTGGCCCCTTACGTTCTTCTGCTTGTTGACCTTGTCAAATATGAATGCTGAGAAGACACAGGAGGGTGATCCGTGGTCCTTAAAAAATATAGTTAATAAGCGTCAAGTTTCTTAGGAGGCATCAATTATTTTACAATAAAACAGCTTCTTTTACCATGAGCTCAAATCACATAATTACGCTTCCAAAGAGAATCAATCTATTACCAATTAGTTCTGTTTTGTATTTTTTGGCTAGTCTGTGAGGCTGGGTGATATTAAGGAACAAATGTTTAAGTGCACTGTAGGCTGATGCGAGTAGTGACAGGGTGTAAGAAGTAGTGCTGGCTTTCCGTAAGAGGACACCTAGTATTGCTTGGAATTTGGCCCACCCACCATCCTAGGACCCTCTGAACAGGAACCATTAAAACAGCACTGAATTAGAGGGGATCTGGTTCAGCTGCCTGAATGAAGGAACCACTAAAGTAGGGGTGTCAAACTTGCAGCCCATGGGCCAGATGCGTCACGTGCTAGCCATGCCCACTCCCCAGTTTAGCAGAGGAGAAAAAAGTCACGAAACATCACGTGATGATGCGAGTTTGACACCCATGCACTACACCATCTCTGACAGATGACAATTCGGCTTCCATCCAAGACCAAGGCAGTAAAGGAGAACTGACTACTTCATGCTGTAACCTGCACGGAGGGACAGGTCATAAGGTAAAGCAGTTCCTCCCATATCTAGCCCTATAATTTAAATCTATTGTTCTGGTCCTGCCCTGGGGAGGGGGGGGGAGATAAAGAAGACTCAGTCCTTATCTCTCCTTAGCATTCTCTTCTGTGGACTAAACAAATACATTTTTTAAAAAACAACTGCTTGGTTTCCAGAGCCCTAGTCATATCTTGAGAGCCCAGCTCTGAACTGGCTCCATTGATGTCATTTTTTGGTTTTTTTGAACAATGATACTGAGATCCACTTGCAATAATTCAAGTGGGGTCTGACCCAGGCAGAGTAAAGATACATTTGCTTTTTTAGCAGCTGCATCACGCTGCTTGCTCATTGTCTAATTTGTGGTGAACAAGGACATCCAGATGCTTGATAAGGCAAGCCTTTACCCCATCTTTTATCTGTGCCTCTCCTTTTTGCCTACCTGGATGCAAATCTTCACATACACCCCTGTTCAGTTCCATCTTATTCTTTTCGTTGTGCTGAATATTTTTCGGGCCTACCCTTGGTGCTGTTGTTGAGTGCCTCTGTACAGGGTGGCCTACTAGGATTGGGAGGGGGGGGAGGAGTGTCGGATGTGTGTGTGTGTGTGAGAGAGAGAGAGAGAGAGACACTTCAACAGAGTGAAGGAAGGTGTTTTACAAATCTTTGATACACCAAGGCCAAAAGGGTTTGCCGTCGCTGGATTATGACGTAAAATACACAATTGCCAAAAGTTCTGTTCCGCTTCAAAAGCAAACACTTGCTTACTCTACACAACTCCTGGTTACTATGGTTTGCTGCTCCAGAGATGGCGACTCCTGCTTAGAAGTTGATTCTCTCGTTTGCTGGTGTTCCGACAAAGAAGTAGCTACTGATGAGCTTTTCTCAATCTGCAAAAATAATTTGAAATCAAATTTACACACTGTCCACCAGTTAGTACTTCCCGTATTTTTTCTTTAAAGCTAGATTCAGTTTCATTACCTCAAACAGCCAGATCAATTCAGCAGGAAAAAAAAACCACACAGGTTCCTAACTAAGATATAGTTCTGTCTCAAACAGCCTCCGAATTTATCTCCACTGCTTTAGTCAAACCATGTAGAAACTACGACATATATTAAGAGCTTCTTTTAAAAAGGTCATGGTATCATGAAAGCTTAAACTGTAACTTTCTAATTTTACACATGTTCAAAATAAAGAGAAAAAAATAGTTAAGAAGTCATCACTACAGATTCTTTAAATTCAAATACAGAATACCTCAGTTTTAATCATACTCATACTCTCTTGAGTGCTAGGCTATTAATGCTGAAGTACCATACCTGCATTGGCGAGTCTCCTGAGGCATCCTGGGAGGTACTGATACAGCTGACACATCTTATAGCACTAATTATCCCTTGAAAAGCAATGTGCTTCTGTTCCCTGTAGTGCAAACTGTCAATCTCCTTCTCAATTTCACTGATGGATATCAAAACTAATTCTTCTGAAATGCAATTTTTAAGAAAGACGCACCAAATAAGTACGGGGTACATATGGCAAAAGAATGTAACATGGTTAGTGTGTTCAAACTGGCACAGCGCCAATCTAAGTTCACTTTGCAAACAATTGAGAAAATCCGGCTTATGGTCTATCTTGAGTACAACAATCCATAAGCTTCCTTTAGGGGCACAAAAATGGCAGACATCCTTATAAAATTAGGTTGTTACGGGATGGGCCCACTATTATGGGATGTGTCCAGTGTTCCTCTCATTCTCATCCCATTTAGGACACTCTGTGTGTCGTGGAGTAATCCCCCAACCATCTCAGATTGATCTGTCATGTGGATGAGGAGAGAACAAAAGAAACAATCAGGAGGGATTAAAAAAATCAATCCTTTTTAAAATAAAAAATAAAAAAAATCAGATTTAAACACAATCCAGCTATTTTGGGAGGGGGGGAACGGGATGGACATGGACCTAAAATAAGACTCCAGTTAAACAACTGGTCTTACAAAGTTTAAAAGGGGGAAATGAATAAAGAAGAATTTTTACGCTTTGCTACAACCTTAACTAATGACAAACTCTCAGCACCTATAAATATTTCCACCAGGCACAGTGGCACAGAAGTATTTTGTCTGCAAAGAAGGCTACTCAAAACTGGCCTGTAGAAGGAAACTGGCATACCATTCATATTTTTACAATATTCTGCAAATGTACATGGGAGTGGTGGGAAACGATGGTATCCCCCAATGACGACTTTGTCCACGTAAAAAGCTTCCTCTTGGGTTCTCATCCACCGGATAAAGTTTTGCACTTTCAGATCTTTTATATATGACTGGCCCTTATGCCATCCTATGTTAAAGAAAACAAAGAAAAAAAAAGGCACGGCAGCTAGAATAGAATAGATAGAATATAGAACTAGAATAGACAATAGACTAGAGAACAGAGCAGAACAGAATAGAGAATAGGATAGACTAGAGAATAGAATGTAGAATAGAAATTCTGTCACTTTAAATCTAATCAGCATACATTAAAATGAAATGAAATAAGAATGCACGAAGCTGTCATTCTTGAGAAAACATCAGCGGAGTGCCAAATTAGGGGAAGTAATCAAGCCACTTGGGGCTGTCTCATCTGGCAAGACTGTCATATAAGGAATAAAAGGGGGTACCATTTCCAGTTCTCACAATTACAATACCCCAATAGTGTAACATGGGCAACAGAAACTGATAAAAAGGATTCAGAAAGAGAAAGACAGCGGATATAATTTGATAGATGAGGATTGGAGATGAAGTTAGGTATTTTTTATAAAAGAGGTTTTCTTCTTTTTTACCTGAAATAAACATCTGAGTTTTCACAGATGATGTTAAATAGGCTGTACTGGAGCCATCCTTGGAAATACTTTGTTCCACTCTCATCTGGGTACATACCAAGTAGGTCACTAGAGAAGGAGTAGCATCGTATTACCTCTTTATTTATTTATTTGGCTTAGAAGTTACTCCAATCAAAGCAGATTCAAAGCAGCATACATTTCCCCATTTTATTAATTCATTTGATTTATTTATTTATAAAAATTATTGGCCACCTATTTTACCATATAGGACAACTCTGGGTGCCTTGCAGTTACATCCAAGTTAAAACGTAAAAAGTTAAAAATCAAACCTTAAAACCATTTTTGTAAATCCCAATTAAAACAAAACTAAACATAACATTCCATATCATAACCACAGACCAATCGATTTTTACAAAAAGATGATTGGTGCCTATCCATGACTGAAATGGACTGATTCTGATACATGTATGTTTTGAAACGATCAAAACAGAACTAATGATTATGATTTGTAAATTTAATTTCCTCTTTAAGGTTTTTCTGCAGCATTCAAAGTATTTTTTCAGAATGCTTTCTGCCTTTGGCGGGCTGCTCATACAGTGCAGATTAAGAGATAAGAGCAGTATCTGGCCTCTATCACTATAAACTACAGAACACAATCTCATGTGCAGAGATGCCACATTACACTGAAAAACATCCTGTATGTACAGGAAAGTTAAATGTTGCCAGAGGAAATGTAGGGACAACCGATAACCTAGATATTAGATGAAGCATTCTTTGGAGAATGCTTCGTCCAATATCATCTGCAATCTGAAACTTTTCATATTGCATCAGCTCCTTATGAGAAATTGTTTGTTTGTCACCAAATGGAGAACACTTCCTAAAGAAGCAGTGGGGAAGAGATGGGGACACATGCATATTGATCATTATATTCATGTGCAAACTGTAAAGTTACGAAAAGCATGCATCAGATTATTAGATATAGTGGACTTAATGAGACCTTTGGTGTGTCCAGTATGACGGCTCTTACTTTTAAAGTTCATATTTATATACCTTCAGTTCAACCCCAGGCTACAAATATTATCTTCTACTGGCTAAATAAATGGAGCTTAGAATCAATGAAATCAAAGAATTCCTTACAATTCATCCTTTCTACAGTGATATCCGAAAAATACAAAGAAACTATGACAGTTACCAATACTATGAATTCCTGAAATTCCAAGCAAATTTGACAGAAAACAATTACATTAAACAGAGATTTATAGAATACATACTTGGGTAAATTTGCTCAAATATTTCTGGCTGAGATGTGGAAAACAGTTCTATTATAAAAGGCTGTTCTGAGGTCCCATCAACAACATGTACCCAGCGATATGTCCAAAAGTCATCCACACAACCTATATAGACAAAATAAGTGTTAATCGATGTTCTAAAATTTTTTTTTATAGCCAAACATATAATCTTGGAAAATACCTTTTTTCTTCTTGCGCTCAACCCGTCCAACATACTGTACAAGTCCAATGATGTCACAAAACTGATTTTGTGCTAACTTATCCAATTCGGATCTGGGATTCAAAGCACAATAAAGACCTTAGGACATCAAACAGATAAAAAGAGACACACTAGATTCCAGAAATTTATTTATCCAAGAAAGTCACTAAATTGAGGTGTTCAAACAAAGCAACCAGCTGGGCTATGACTTCACCTGAGAATTTGGTTCTCCCAAACTACCAACCACAAATGTTTGTGAGACATTTGAAAACTTTATGGTCAAAAATGGCAGCTTTAGCCAGGTGAGTTTTTGCCCAGTTACATGTTACATACCAATTGTCTCCTTTTTAGGATTGGGAGGTCTTCCTTGGTCGCTTGTGACAAGTCATTCCTGTTTCGATTATTGATAATGACTCTGCCTTAGAAAGATTTCAGAGGCTACAGTTGATGCAAAATGAAGTGGTCCAGGCAATGAGGGATTTATTTTTGATACACTGATTAATTTTATGAGCGGATTTACTATTTCTGAGAAGCATTTTGCGGGCTGATTTTTCTGAAATTTAACTGCTTTTGTGAAATGGATGGCATACAAATAAAATTAAAACGAAAAGTTATTTATCATGCAATAGCTCTATTCATTGGGAATAAATGCGCAGAGAATCTATTGCTTTTGTACAGAATTTCACCCTGGCTTCTTCTAAACCGAGAAAGCCATCATGTCACACATGGGCAGCAGGTTGGTGGCAATAACATTCACAAAATGCAGCTAATAATAATCTGGCTTTGTTGAACCATCTTAACACTGTTGATAGTACATACAGAATTGGTATCTATTACCATATAGCATTTGTAAATGTCAGAATTTCATTTCTTTTTTAGTCTCCCTTTCAATTTCTTAACACTAATATTTCAGTCTGTAAAAATAATTCATGAAAAACAGACTTAATAATAATAATAGTAATAACCTTGTTACAAACTGATATTCAACTTCGGGCAACTTCCATTCTGGTTTAATTTTATGTTCTGGAATGATGTTAATTTTAGCTGGAGGGTCTCGAACGTTCAAAGCAATTTCTAAAAAAGAATTAACCAGATGATGACAATTATGTTTGACTGGAATTACCAGATACATTAGTTTTGTTCTAGTCATTTAAACATATACATTTTTATAAAAGTTTGTTTTATACAATTTTAAATACTTTGGGGAGGACATGTGGCAGGTCGTATAAACATGATGTTAGAGAAACTTGAAACAGGGCTTCAAAGGAGAAAAAAAATCCCCCCAAAGCAGCAGCTGTTTTAAACTATTGCAGACAGTTATTGCATTTGTGTTTCCTGGGAATTAAATCTAAAAAAGCGGCTCTACTACCTCCCTAACTCTGATTCTTTTCTTCCATCCGTAACTTCCTTTTTTTTATTTATTAGACTTGTATGCTGTTCATCTCGCCTTTTACAAAACTGGCCTCTCCAAGGCCATTTAAATCACAAATAAATTACAAAGAGATGTGCTACAGGAAAACGTTGATATTGGAGCAGTAGAAATCAGCCTGAGCGCTCAGGTATAGAAGAAACACATACAACTGCTACATGGGAATTCTTTTCAAGAAAACTACAGTTCTCAACAAGTTTTCTTTCGTTTTTCTACCAGCTGGGAAAATAAAGCATGACTTAGCAAACTGTTTTACATTGAACAATGGTTATCCATATTCATAAGCAGCAGGAGAATTTGGTTATAATAATCTCAAAGGAACTATGATGGGTGTCTAGGTGTCTGCATTTATATTTTTATAAGCTCCCCCCTTCCATATTCTTAAAGTAATGCATCAAGACATTAAAAAATAAATCGCTCATCGTGTAATGAGCTAATTAGTGCAATTTAACCAATCTATTAGAATTGGCCATGCTATTCTTTTACCATGTATTTCAAATTATTTATTCAATATTCTAACACAAGAGACCAAAAAAGAGCCTGCTAAATATATGACAGATAATTAGCTATTTAGACATCCTATTTGTGCCACAGGAGGCCTTGCTTTTCATGTTAATATTCTATTAATATTAATGCGCACCTATCCTTCACTTGGACTTTCCTTCTGCCAACATTATTAACTCTCCATTACTAACCAAACCCTATCAGCATTTCCAAAACACAAAACAAAAATCTGCTTTCATTGACCTATTGAGAAATAGATTTGAAAAGTCTCAGACTGAGGAACCTGAATCTAATACTTCACCAAGACAATTAGAATCACTGTCAAATTGTTTAAATTCATTGCTTATTCCTTTATTGCACCTTCCCACCAACAAAATATTTCACTTTCTTGATTACAGATTTTCTTATATATGCATATGCAATTATCATCTGCCTAAACCAATCCACTGCATGACGAAGGTTTCTCCAAAGAAGATTATGGGCTAAAATCTACCATTGGTGCACTTTGGTAGACTGAGGCTTTTCGGCTTCTTGGTTTAGATAGGGGCTGAGAGTAGCTGACCAGATCAAAGTCACCCAGTCAATTTCTATGTCCAAAAGAAAATCGGAACGTTAGAAAATTAGAAGATGCAAGCAAATCAAAATAATTGGAAACTAATTGTGGCAGGCGGAGCCCTCCTGAGAAGAGATGGATTAGATACAGATCCCATGTTGTGTAGCCAAGTAGGAAATGGTTTCCTGCTATTTGAGAATGATTACTGCAGGAGAGTGATTGGTTATGACAGTCAGTTTCTTCACTGCCTGGAGTAACAAACAAACTTATATTCTTTGTCTCAGATAATCCTTGTATGCAGGCAAAACAAACGATCAGACAGACCTTTATTGACCAACTGCAAATGAATATATTTCCTCTAAAAGCTATACCCCCACCCCCTCCCAAAAATATTTGAGATACTTAACCTATTGAATTGAATCTCTTCATGTGCAAATCTTCAGAACCTGACTGTACATTAGAAGATAAACTTCTTTTAACAGCGTATTTTTCAAGCAGTAGCACTGTGCCGATTTTCATACTGTGATACCATTCAAGGCATAAAGAGCCCCACAGCACCATTAATACCATGCCAGATTGATCAGCCACATCAAAATAAGCCTGCAAATATAAGAACATTTGCTCTTGAAAGTTAAAGCCCACATTACTGAAATGCTATTTTAAATGCCTGAGGTTGAAGCCTGCTTTTCATTCTATGCACTTGGCTCCTAAATTTATCATCGAAAATTATATGCAACATGCTTTACAAAAACAGAAGCGTCACTGCCCTTATTCAGAAAGCTTTTACATTAAAAGGCAACATTCTTATCTACATTTCCCTGTGTAAGTTCACTGAACTCAGCAGGATTTACTTTAATTAAGGGCATACAATATTAAGCTGTGAAATTCCAATCTCAAAAGTAAAAAATTCCACAGAAGCTGAAACTGGGAAGGAACAAGAGGGACTGAAAAAGGTAGGAACAAAGGGTTTAGTACCAACAAAGGAGAATATCTGTAGCTCAGGATTGAAATGAGGGATCCTGAACTTGCTTGACTTGCACTGATGATGTTACCTAGTTTGGTAACGTCATGAAACCTCTGCAAGAAAACAAGCAAGCTCAGAGAACACCAAGGACCCCTTCAAAGGGCTTAGGTTTATGGTTTAGTGCATATTGTGGTCAGATTAATGAATGGAAAGCAAACAGATGAGATTTTTCTTCTTAAGACATAGGAATCATCATGATGGATACCATGGGAATGAGCCTATACAAGATGAAGCTTGTTTGGCAGACAAAGTGTCAAAATGGAACACTGTATCTGAAAACAAATAGTACCAAAAGTAATAATATACTTAAGGGAAATTTTCAGAGGGCTAAACTACTCAAGTCTACAGAAGGCATGTTATTTCGTGCAATTGTTACACTGGATGCAGAACCATACTTGCTTCCACTCCCTCAGCACTGGGCTAAGCAAAATAAACACTTCTGAACAAATCAAATAGGTAATTGTTTAATTGCATGTTATTCTGCTACAGGGACATGTGGTGATCACATCACTGCACAAACGCCACATTTAAGTGCTTGCGTCAGACAACTAGTACATTAAAAAGGTGGCATTTGGACGATGACATGGCTGGCAAGCATATCATTTTGATGTCATTGTTATTTTGCAACAGCCACTGCTGACGAGGTGAAAGTGGTTTGTGCATTTAAACGCATACACAAACATACTGTATTTGATTGTATTTTACAAGCTCTTGACTGTTTACTAAAAACCATAAGTCAGCATAAAAATGATTTTACGGACAACTGAGGTTTATCTGCCTGGAATTCACATATTATTATTAACACACGAACACATTTTAGATGCTAGTTTTTTAAAAAACAAACAAAAAACCTCTGTATAGGAACTGTTCCTACCTGATATGGCACATCTAGCTTTGTTTTTGGCTTTCCAAAATACCGTAACCGAGACTTATGGATGATTCTGACACGCAACGGCGGGAAGCTCATTTTGCTTTCCCAGGTCATGGCCAAAATAGAGATGGATGTTACCTTGAATTCTATTGGGGGGGGGGGGGAAAGAGCAGAGTAAATATGAACTCAGAACTGGCAGCACTGCAATGAATTCATTGCTTTTGTATGACACTACCACAAATACTAACTTCAAAACTCTATGCAGGTTAAGTTAGTCATTGCTACAACATAACTGTTCTGATACTGACTCAAAAGCATGCAAACCTCAGCTGTTCCATTAGGATTCAAAGTCCCAAATCGAAAAGCATTATTAAAGACAAATCTAGTTGACAAATATTGAAAGTGTGGCAATTCAAACGCGACATCAAGCAAACATGTTCTTAGGACCCAGAAGAGGAAGGAGCTGAGCCATTTCAGCCTAATCCATAAAAACAGAGTATCTCTCAAGCCAACAGGGTCTCTGCTGTGGGAGGGAACTGAAGGGGAAAGCTAAAGGAAGGCAGGATGTAATTCTAAGACTATGATTCTTTCAGTGAGAACCAGGTTGATGTAATGGTTAAAAGCACCAAGTTGGAAGACCCTGAATTCTAATCCTGACTAGGCATGAAGCCAGCTGCGTTTCTTTGGATGGGGGCCCCTCTCTCGCTTCAGGAAGAAGGTCTCCTTGAAGCTCTTAGGGAGATGTATATGCCCATGCGTGATTCCTTCCTCTGGTTTTGGCCAGCAGCTGTTGTGCAATTCCGTATCTCAAAACCAGAGTTGGACCCAGCTTTCTTCCTGGAGGACAAACCATGGCTTGCCATCCTGCCCAAACCCGTAAACTAGATAACCCAATCATTTTCTGAGTCTAAGAACAGTTAAGCAGCATTCAAGGTCACCCCATGCTTCCAATGTCACCTCCATGCTTCCAATGTCACCCTACGTTTCCAAAGTCATCTCAAAGGACACCGCACACTTCCAATGCCATCTCCAATGTCAAGGGCACCCCAGTGCCATCCCCGCACTTCCCTCCCCACCATAACCTTACTCCAGGCCTGGCCTACTCCTCCACTTACCCTCTAGGCCGACCTCCCTCCAGGGCTTCCTCTCCACCCATATCTCCCCAGTGGGATCGTCATTGTTCCACAGAGGCAGGTAATGCCTCCTGCCCCCTTTCAGGGGGAGGATGGTCTTGACATGGCAGAGCCTGAGCTGGGAGACAGGCCCGGCGAAAGCCGAAGCCCCTTCTAGGATTTCCAGCCCTTCGATGCACACGAAGCCCGGGTTGAGGCTCCTTTCGTTGTACAGGTAAGAGCACTGGGTGATCTTGACTTGTCGGCCGGTGACCAGCCCATTGCGATACACCAGGCCGTTCAGTTGAGGGGCCAGGAGGCACTTCTCCTGGTAGGTGCCATCCGTCACCGTCACGTCGTAGTAGTAGGCTGGGCAGGGGCCATTGGGGAAGGGCGGCGGCCCCTCAGCCATGTATCTCTGCAGGAGGAGCACCGTCAGCGGGGTGGCCTGTGGCAGGGAGACCCTCAAGCCAGAGGCTTTGAGCACCAGGACCAGCATCCTCTGGAGCCAGGGCTCTGCCTGGGGGCTGGGGGCAGCACTGGGGGGGCCTGGGGTCACCCCAGGGCCCATGGTCCCTGAGATGGTGCCCAATGCCCCATATACGCTGCCCTTTTCCGTCAATTGGCTTCTGGGGACTTCCTGAGGGCCCTCAGGGCCCCTGGAGGGACCCCCATTGGGCTCTCTCCCTCTCAGGCTGGCAGCGCCCTTCTCCATCCCCTTCCAGGCCCGGCCTTTCTCCCCTCCCGGTCACTGCAGTGAGCTTGAGGCCTACTTTTCCCCCGGTCTTTCCTCCCCCACTCCCACTATTCGCCCGCCTCCCCGGGCTGAGGGGACCAAAAAAAGCAAAAAACGAAAGCCGAGGCTTCTCCTCAGAGAAGGCCGCGCTCAATCCCTCAGAGCTTTCGGCGCCACCGCCGCCATTGCTAAAAGGAGGGGGGGGGCGAAGGCACGGAGCAACGACCGTTGGCTTTGAACTGGCCAATCAGGACGCGCGCGAGGAGGCGATGGGCGGGAGGGCAAAGGCGCCTTTGAAAAAAAGGGCGGGGCGGGGCGGCCAATCAGCACGCGAGAGGCGGGATTGTTTTGGGTGAATGTTGCGGGGAGGGCTGGGAGAGAGGGGAGAAAGGGGCGGGAGCGCTCCGGGGAAAGAGAACCAATCAGCGCGGAGGAGGGCGGGGACAAAGAAGGAAGAAAGTTTTCTTTATTCTTGAGAAGTTTGCCCTAAGGTTTTTATTGCTAGGGAAAGCAGCCCCATAGCTTTGCAGTGGGGCTTTATTTTTATTTATTTTTTTAAGAAAAAAAATATCCCCAAGATTGTCGGTTTAAAAGGGCCAATAAATTCTGGATTGGGCTGAGTGGTAAATCCCTCTGAAGGGGACCCAGATTCCTCCCCCCCCCCAAAAAAAACCCCCAAAAAATAAGGGTAGGGGAGAAAAAAAGTGTTTTGAAGAATTAGCAAGATATAACCCCCCCTTTTTTAAACTTAAAAAGGGAGATAAACTTTTGGCTTTAAAAGATGCTGTTGTTACAATGCAGTATCTGGGTTTTAGGGGTTGGTTGGCAGTGGCCAAGGATCAGCAGGAATCGAGTGGGATCTTGTCCAACTCAATCATTTTCTGCAACTCACACGCACACAAAAAGGTCCCTTTTTCATAAAAGGAATGAGTTGGAAAAGATTTCAGAGGCTGATTTTCTGCTGTTGACGAAATCCCTACAGTTCCATTAAAAGCCGGTATAAAATGAAAGACATATATAAAAAATGCAGGCACCCTATACAAGGTATGAATACTTTTCCAGTGTTTTTTTTTCTAAACCCAGAAAAGCCAAATTTATGGATTTACTTCCCTTGTGGAGCATGCAAACTTATTTGGATGAGAAAGTTACGTGAACATTTTAAAGGAAAGTCACCTGCCCATGGTTCGAGTGCATTTTTCTTACTTCTAACCCAATGATTAATTAATTAACAAAATAATTATTCTGAAATATTTAATTCAGCTTAGAGCTGGAAGGGACTTTGGAGGTCTTAAGCAGTAGACATTTCAGAAAATTGGCCGTCCAGTTTCACAACCTAGGCCAACTGTTAAACAGTGGAAGTGATTTCTGAGCCCCATTTCAGCTCACAATTCAAACCTCTCATTTTGAGGGGATTAATTTCAGGCATTTATTAAAGCCTCCATCCCAAAATTGTTCTGGGAAGAAGCCATCATTACAGATATTGACTCTGAGATCAAGTTTAATCTTTTCAGATGTCAAATTCTTTTGAATTATATCCCTATTACATAAATATTGATGGCTGGACAATGGAAATGGCTCAGCTGCGCCCTTATTGCTAAGAAATTAATTCCATTGGGTAGATAACTGATGAGCCCAGTTACTCAGCGGATTTTCATTTGCAATTTACAAACGAGTTGCTTACAGTTACGGATCGAGGTTTATTTTTATCCTTCTTTATAAATAACTCAAGGCGGGGAACACACGTAATATTCCTGCCTCCTCTTATTTTCCCAACAACAACCCTATGGGATGGGTTGGGATGACAGAAAGAAGGGGAGTGGCCCAAAGCTGGCTTTCATGCCTAAGGCAGGACTAGAACTCACCGTCTCCTGGTGATTGGCCCAAGTCACCCAGTTGGCTTTCATGCCCAAGATGGGACAAGAACTCCCAATCTCCTGGTAATTGGTTCAAAGTCACCTGCCTGGCTTTCTTATCTAAAGCCAAAACTAGAATTTACCATCTCCCAGTTTCTAGCCTGGTGTCTTAACCACTAGACCAAAATGCCTCTATAATGAAACGTGTTCACATTCATTAAAAATGCACTAAGAAGAATCCCTTGTTATTTTTTTTGTTCTTCTTTTCCTTTTTCTATTGTTTTTCTTTCTGTCCTATTTAATAATATAAGCCCAATAATATAACCCCATTTCCAAGGCACAGTGAAACAAACTACAAGAATCTATTCTCTTCCCGTGCTCAAATCCTATTCATTTTCGCAATATCGAGTATTCAAATGTAGGACAAAAACATTCTCCCCTTATAAATATTCTGCTTATATTCGAATATCCAATGTAAGCACGCCACTCTATAAAATAGAATAATGTTTACCTAACCAAGAAAAGCGGCTTGTGTTTTCAAGCATGATACGCTTTGCTGGGTACCAATGTTTGTTTGTTTTTTCCTCTGTTGTGGGTTTTTAAAAAAAACATTGGTTTCAAAAATAACCAGGAACTGCTCAAATATCATGTTGCGGTATTCACTTAGCAGGCAAACCTTTAGCGGTTTCGATAAGCCGTGCTGTATACAGTTAGCATTTTAACAAGATAAGATATCCGAGGATATACATCACCTGGGTCACGATGAACTTTGATTTATAGTTTAGCTCAGAGAACAGGTCTTTTTACAGAGATGGCAGGCTGGCTCATGTTTCATTTAACTTAAATACGGGTTTCGTAGGAAAAGGCACCTGAGCTTGTAAACTCTGAATTGTGCGATATTTCTCGGAGAAGCAATTTTAGTGCCGTGCAATTTTTCTCATTGAAAAACGCAGATCCAGCGTCGATCCCGACGAACGGGGACATCAAATTAAATTGCCAAGTTTCATCTTAGAGCCACCGAAGATAAGGAATACTTATCTAAAGACTTGGCAGTTGGTCTCTTTGTTAAAACTATTCAGCTTGCAGAAGACACATAAAATGTTCTTATTTAAACAAATGGTAGGCAGCGGGCCGGCTACGGTATAATTTGGTGGTTTTTTAAAATGAAATGTAAGCTGTAATCGTACCCGGTTTTATATGTACCCGGTTTTGATACGTTCTTCGCTTCCAAACTGTGTATGGGTAGTCCTCGACTTACAACCATAACTGAGCCCAAAATTCCCATCATTAAGTGAGACGTCTGCTGAGTTTTGCCCCTTTTACAACCTGTCTTGCCACGTTAAGTAAATCACTGTGGTCGATAAGTCGGTAACCACGTTGTTAAGTGAATCTGGCTTTCTCTCCTTGACATCGCTCGTGGGAAAAGGGGGATCATGTGACCTTGGGACACAGCAACGGTCATAAGTAGGAAGCAGTTGCCAAGCGTCCGAATTTGATAATGGGGATCTCAAAGTTCGTAAGCATGTGGGGAAAATGGGAAAGTCACTTTTTTTTTCAGCTGCCATTGTAACTTTGAACGGCCACTAAATGAACTGTGGTAAGTCGCGGACTATCTGTATTTGTATGTATTTTGTGTGTGTGTTTGTTTGTGCGTATGGGAGGGCAGGTAATTTCCCTGAAAGCAAGGCGCATACAACACAGCACACCGGGAGTTAACATCCAAGGACAAACTCAATATATTATTTATTCTATTTACATTCCACCCCTTGTCTTCAGTCCAAATCTTCCACACAGTTGATGGCTTCCAAAAATGCTGAGACTTGACACAAAAGAGGAAAAAGGAAGTGAAACAAAGGCGCAGCTTAGGTTTTCCTGCTGTTTTAGATAGATAGATA
>JAEANM010006199.1:0-18825 GCA_017656035.1 Myanophis thanlyinensis | reverse complement strand
AGCCAGCCAGCTAGCTAGCTAGCTAGCTATTTTATGTGGTTTTAGGCAGCTTACAATCAATGAATAAAAGTGCCATATAAAACACTGAAACAATAAATAGATAGCTTAATTTTAAATTCAGCTAAAATTAAAGTGACCAAGAGGGAGACCAAAGAAGGGAGCAACATACCCACAGGGAGGAGATGGGATGTTATCTAATTTAAACATTTATTTATTATTTAGAGGAGCTCTCTTTTCAAGAGGCTGCATCTTATCCAAAATTATAAGACCCCTATTGGAGAAGTGAGGTTGTCCTATTTAACTTTTGCACCTCTTAGTCACTAGGCCATCATTCAGCTGTCTGAATATAAGCTACCGGTAGAACTCACATGTGAGTTGGAGAATGAGTTACTGTGCTATACATATCGTGAGTTACTCTGGCAAGTTGAACATAGGATGGCTGGGAATAATCCTTTAACAATGTCTGCTTTATAGCAGTTATCTCTGAAGTTGCCAACTCTTGTAATCGTAGCTGGTAGAGGATTTATTTGCATGACTTGTCCTGGGACAGAGAAATGTCATTGGTGGTTAGAATGCTCTCCTGGGTTTCTATTACTGCTTCCTAGAAGGGCCACATTTCTAACAAATGGGTAAGTAAGTAGTACTGAACCTCAGCAAAAACCTCAACTTTCCCATCGCCTCCTTGCCAGGCCTCCAACCCCCTGTGGCAATCTCGTGGATCTACTTCAGTGTCCTCAGGAGGCCGATTCCGGTGCCCATCCTGTAGGCATGAAGTGGTGCTGGACCGGCATGGAGTTTATGGCCTTCAACGCAACCTTTTGGTGGAAAACATAATTGATATCTACAAGCAAGAATCCTCTCGGTAAGTTACATGTAGAATCCCATAATATCTGTTTCAACACATGGTAGTAGTCATCCTGTACCCAAGACGTGTGTGTGCTCACACATTTCTATTGCTCCAAAATCTTTGTGTTCTATAGTTGGCATTTACCCCTGGCGAGATTAGCACGGATGTTTAAGAATAAATTGGCCAAATGCTGGAAATGCCACCAAACACTGGATCTTATTATCATAATGTGGTGGACATGCCCAATGGCAAGAAAATTTTGGACAAAGATGCACACATGGTTAGAAAAAATGAACACATAGAATTAAAACCAGAGATCTTTTTATTGGGTGTGACACCAGAGAGTTATAGTAAGGAATGCTTATTTGATAACACGTGTTAACAGCGGCAAGAATAGTATTTGCACATAATTGGAAGCTGGATGGAACACCTTTATAGGGGGAAGTGATAAAAAAAATACTGGAATGTGCAGAAATGGACAGATTGACTATGGAAATAAAAGAAAAATAGAAAGAAGAAATAGAAAATTTGATATGATGGCTAAAAGCAATAAAGAGAGAGAAGATAAGCTAGAAGATAGATTATTGGTAAAATGTTATATTTTACTGTATGATAGGATGTATAAAGATATGATTGTATGGTTTGAATATATTAAGCCAAATATAGATTGTATGGGAAGAACTATATACTCACTCAAGTGGCACGTTAATGGATAGATGATGTAATTGATTTATAAAATGTAAAATAAAAATATATATACAAAATCTTTGTTCAAAATGAAGAACCAGAACCAGAATTTTCCTTCTTCAAGGCCTGTCAGAGATTGAATCCTTGGCTGGACCTCTCAGGTCTTATCCCTCATCATCTTCCTTCCTAAATGCTTTTCTTGCTTTCATATGCATTTTTCTACTTAAGACATCCAGATGTGCATCAACCAGTACATCTAACACACGGTTGGCTCTTTCTAGAGCAGAGCTCAAAATCTGCGAAGTTTAGATAGAGCCATCTCCTTAAAGTTAGAACTTGTTTTTCAGAAAGGTATGCTAATACTGATATCAGTTTCAGTTCTTTATTTGCATAATATTTCAATATTACTGGATTACTATATTCATGATCTCTGGTGGCAAGACCTCTTTAAAGGTTAGGCTTCTCTCACATTCCTGGCAAGCAAAATATTCCTCTCACTTTTGCAAACATATTTTCTCTTTCATACACTATTCCAAAAAGGGAGAAACCAATACTACTACTACTACTGCTGCTGCTGCTGCTGCTGTCTGTCGGCTGCCTGCAATTTAGCAGTTCAAATCTCACCAGGTTCAAGGTTGACTCAGCCTTCCATCCTTCTGGGGTGGGTAAAATGAGGATCCAAATTGTTGGGGGCAATAGGGTGACTCTGTAAACCACTTAGAGAGGGTTCTGTAAAGCAGTGTATAAGTCTAAGTGCTACTGCTATTCTAAGTTAGTAAATCAAACTGAAGTGTTCTTCTCCTTTAATTGTAATCTTTAGTTGCCTTTGGTTTCCTCTAGTGCCCCTCAAGTTCCCATCTTATCATATTTTCTTTTAAGAATTTAAAACAACAGTATTTTCCCATGGGAAAGAGTCTTATAGTTAATTTCAAAATCTTATTTCAAATCTGTCTGGTCCTTATGTCCATTTACTGTATAACATTCTAATTGCTCTTCTGCTGATTAACCCTCCCTGCCCCCCCCACAATTTTTATGTTCTTAAGCTTATCTTTAAAACTTAATTTGTTGAGGATTAAAAGGAGCTTCCCCAGGTGTATGTTATAAGACCTGTCAATCAGAAGGTTCTTAATAGTTGAAAAGCAGTAAAAATCAATTTCCACAAGTGTTTAAGATATGAGCCTTGGCAGGACTTTGTGTTCATAATATAGACTACATTGTGGTCTGTGAGCTTGGTAGAAATCCCTCAATTCCCAGCCACTTTACTTGTGAGCTAACTGAAGAAACCATAGTTGCTGCAGTTTACTCATGAGGAGCAGCTGTCCAGACTACTGTTGGTTGATGTGGCACTTTCTTTGTCTCCAGAGAGATTTTGTTAGCCAGAATTCAATCTCTGGCTGCTGAACTGCAACATCATCTCTGATGCTTCAGATATATTTACTTTGCTATGTCCTCAATGGAACTCATTGCCTACCACAAGGCTTACATAAAATGCTGGGCAGGGAGGAAGAGAGAGCCCGTATTTGTGGATGCTCCCTCAAAAAGACTCTGTTTCCCCCACATAGTGATTTTCAAAATTGCTTTGGGAATTGTTCTTCTTTATGCACCTAAAAAGAATATAATTCTTTAAATAGCAATAGCACTCTCTAAGAGGTTTACAGAGTGAGCATATTGCCCCAACAATTTGGGTCCTCATTTTACCCACCTCAGAAGGATAGAAGGCTTAGTCAACCTTGAGCCTGATGAGGTTTGATCTGCCAAATTGCAGGTAGCCAGCAGTCAGCAGAAATAGCCTGCAGTACTGCACTCTAACCACTGCACCACTGAGGCTCTAACCCAGGGGTGCCCACACTTTTTTGGCCTGTGAGCTACTTCTGCCGTACCCGTAACGGTGATGGTGTTTGGCCCTGCCCACTGGATCAGTAAGGGTGGGTAGGACTTCCACACACTGGGTCAGTAAGGGGTGGGCGGGGCTTCCTTTCTTCATGCGGCTCATGTTAGTTTTAAAAAGTTTTCCTGCTTTTTGCTGCACTTTGGAAGTGGGATTACTCCTGGGCGAGCAGGTGGAAGAAGAAAAGCCACCGCCATGGCTTGTGTTGGTTTTAAAAAGTTTTCCTTTCCACGAGCCATGGCAGTGGCTTCTCTTCTTCCAGCTGCTTGCCCAGGAGCAATCCCACTTCCAAAGTGCAGCAAAAGGCAGTAAAACTTTTTAAAACTAACACGAGCCGCGGCAGAGCCTTCCTTTCTTCACGCAATCTACCCACACGATTTTTGCGATCGACCGGTAGATCGTGATCGATCTATTGGGCACCCCCGCTCTAACCTAATCTAAACAGAGTGCCAAGAAAACAGTTAATTTCATCAATAATTTGAATTACATAAAGCTATTCAATATGCTGATTATTTTAGATTATTTTCTGGGGATTCAACATCCCTCACAATCTCTGTTTATGCTGTGGCCAGGCCTCTACATGCCAAGGCAGAGCAGCAGCTGATGTGTGAAGAACATGAAGAGGAAAAGATCAACATATACTGCTTGACCTGTGAGGTTCCAACCTGCTCCATGTGCAAAGTCTTCGGAGCCCACAAAGACTGTGAAGTGGCTCCTCTGACCAACATTTATAAGCGCCAAAAGGTACAAGGAGAGTGGTGGGGAGAGAAAGAGGGGGAAATGAAAGAGAAGATCCTGTCTTCTTTCTACTCATAATGTTTGCTTTGGATGACTAGAGCAAAAATTTGAGTTATGCAGTCTGAGTTTTGTTACACGTGTTACATGCTGCTGCTCAATTTAACTATTAGCAGCATTGTGATCTTGGCCTGATATTATGGCTTAGAATGTTGGTTTCCAAGTCAACTGGTGCACATTGCCAGCACCACAAATGACCCATTCATGTATCCAGTGTGTTTATGGGTGTGGAGGAAAATGCTTGGATCATGAGCACCTAGGTAATGTTGATTCCAGTTTTTCTTCTTCTCTGCTGCTTCCCTTTCATATTACTTCCTTGTTTTCTTGGACAAGACTTGTTCATCCAGGGTGGGGCTTTCAGTCGCCTTATGACTTGTACTATCCTCTTCCTTGATCTCCAGGGGAAAGGATTCCCTAGGATTACTCCATCTGACCTGTTACTCATTATGTTGGCTGCACAATCATGCAATAGAAGCAGAAACATGTCTGCAGGTCCTGCACTGTAGCCTTCCTCTCTTCTTGAAGACAAACACAGAGGCTAGACTTTGAGGGAAATGGACTCTTGAGACTAAGCCCTGATGAGCCCTAAGGGAGGTTCATGCAGTGCCTGTATGTATATCTTTAAGTGAGACATTCAAGTCTCAAATGAATTTGAGTAATTTGTGGTTTGGAGCATTGCCTTAGTGTGTAATGTGAACTAGGCCATTACAATATGTCTATTACAGTAAGCTTGTATCTTTGCTTAGGCATGACAGGCTTCATGAATAACTGCTTTAATCACTGCATTTACTTGAGTAGTGTGAGCCCAGCCATTAAGTTTTGCCTTCCTATTTCTGCAGGGGGAGCTGAGTGATGGCATTGCCATGTTAGTGGCAGGGAATGACCGTATCCAAGCCATCATCACCCAGATGGAAGAAATCTGTAAAACTATTGAGGTGAGCATAAAACCATTCAATTTTTTGGGGGGGATGCTCTCAAGCTATGCTTATTTCTGCAGGATATGCCCATACAGGTAATCTTTGACTTACAATGATTCATTTAGTAACTGTTCAAAGTAACAGTGGCACTGAAAAAGTGACTTATGACTGGTTATCACACTTACTACTGAGGCCCCATGGCCCCATGGTCAAAATTCAGGTGCTTGGCAACTGGTATTGTATTATTTATTCACTTAACAACTGCAGTGATTCACTTAACAACTTGGCAAAAAAGGTTGAAAAATGGAGCGCAACTTACTTAACAACTGCCTTGCTTAGCAATGAAATTGTTGGACTCAAGAGTGGTCATAAGTTGAGGACCACCTGTAAGCTTCCTTCTTTCTCCCATATGAAAGCTGGAGAAAAGTTGGAGCCTTCTGGGAGCAAAAAAGAGGAAAAGCAGGGAAACATACACTTGCAGTACTTATTGACCTCGTTATGCCATTTAGTTAACTTTAACCGGTGGTGGAAATAGAACTTTTAAAATAATAGCTCACATATTCCATCCCTGGCAGGATAATGCTCGGCGACAGAAGCAGCATCTTTGTCTGCGCTTTGACTCTTTGTACAGCATCCTGGAGGAACGCAAAAAAGAGCTGTTGCAAGAAATTGGACGAGAGCAGGAGGAAAAAGTCCAAAGGGTGCGGGGGCTCATCCGGCAATATGGGGACCACCTCGAAGTGTCCTCTAAGCTGGTTGAGTCAGCCATCCAGTCCATGGAGGAACCCCAGATGGCTCTCTATCTGCAGGTGCATACAGGTGGGACAGGACAGGGTGGGGGGAGCAGGGTAAGCCTGGAGCCAGTTTAAATCAATCAGCAAGAAGCAGGGTATATACTGTCAGCTTTCTTAAGGGTGGACAGGTAAGGGGAGGAGAGAAGCAGGACCCCCTTGCAACCTGGAAGATTCTGTGGGTTAAAACTTGGGGATATCATTGTTTTCTGCTTCATTGATGCTGAAGATTCTTTCTTTCTTTCCTGCAGCAGTCAAAGGAGCTGATCAAAAAGTGAGTAGAAGCAACAGGAGCAAAAGTCCAGGCCCTGAGCCTTAATATCAGCCATCAGTGGCCCAAATGGCACTCAACAGCAGTGGTCAAGATATCAGAGATCCACTTATTTTGCTTATTTTTTATTTTATCCAGAAGATTAAAATACAAAAGTAAAAAAAAAAGATTAACAAAGACAAAACAAAACTAGACAAAAATATTTTAAAAAATGGGAGTTAAATGGACAAAAAACCCAAAACTACATACTATCCCCTCCCCTCCTTGTAGTACACTGATGAAGAAACTGCAACAAAAATAGCTTTCTCTCTTGTGAAACAGGTCCAGGATTAATACACTTCTGCATCTATTTGCAACCCAATGTGAAGTGTCATATATTATGGACATGAAGAAAAAATAGTGAACAGGTTAATCAACAGCAACACTAAACAGAGATTCACTTCTGATTTACCCATATTCTGTTCTGTGATCCAGTTAGGCTACTGTCTGTTTCTCCAAAACCCACAAATTTGTGATTTGTTACATTAGGCTCACTGCAATCTTTTTCTCCTTATTAAACAACACAGCAGTGGGATTCCTTCTGAATTCAGGATTACAATCAGTGCTGTAGATTTTGTCAGGTTGATATATTAATGTTATTCTGAATCATATCCATGCTTAGAATTGTGGAAGCCAGTTTCCGAGTCACACAGGAGTCTTTCTCAACATAGATTTTGTCAACTAAATATCACGCCCAAGACTGAAGAAACAACTTCTGTTTGCTTTCAGTAAGATGCTGCTGTAAGTTAGTATTTAGATCAAACCACACAATTTCTCTATAGGACAGAGCAATGAAAACAACAGCAGAAAACATATTTTCTTATTGCTTTGAAATATTTGTATTTCAAAGACAAACACATGAGCAGATACTTTATATGTTTTGAAATAACAGAGAGCTTGTGCTTCTTCCCTACCTCAATTTAACTTTCCCTGGATTTATAGACCATTTTGATGGAAGTCACAATTGGCCATGATACAATTGGCCTTTTCCCCAATTCCCCAAAAATACTATGCACAGCTGGGATGCATACTGTCCAAGATTTTGGTGGGGATAGTTTTGAAGCCATTTCAGCTGACGTCTTTCATTCATTATTTGCTGCAAGCGGAATGGACAAAGAAGGAAGGAGACAAAAATAGCCAAACACATTCACATTGTTGTCTCATTTTGGAGAGAAAGGAATCATCTGCTGCCCACTGCCAGTTCCTATTTCTATTTTTTTTGTGAAAAGAGACATGCATCAGATAGATTTCACCGTGCCTCTTATTTTCTGCAGGATCACAGACATGTCCAAGGTATCCATGAATAGCCGGCCTGAGTCTGGCTATGAAAACATGGACCATTTCTCTATCAATGTAGATCTCGTTGCTGAAATGCTGAGAACTATTGAATTTCAGACAGGTGAGACTGGCTGGACTGAAACATCTTGCTGGAGTGAGGGGAGAAGATGCATGCACTGCTGTTCTTCCATTTGGGTGCCATTCTTTTTAAGTTTTTCATTAACTTACAGGTTCCCTGTCTAATAAGGAATTTGACACTGAGGAACTGAAACCCTAATTCTAACTCTTTAGGGTGAAAAAGCTTATACCTAAGGAAGGGGGCATTGCAATGATCAATGACAAGGGTATTTGAAGAGTGGAGAAGAAGGAACCCTTGTATTATTGGTTGATGGGGGCTAGATGGAATTGTTTAGATTATCTCAAAGAGAACAACACAAACCATTTTGAACTTGACTCAACAAAATCCCTCAGCCTCCTAAGCAGAAATAGCATAAAAATGACAAGTCATCGTGGACCATTCAGTGGTTTTAACAGCAGGCATTTGAAAGCAAGACTGTTGTGCAATTGGGCAGTTCTGCAGATCCACAACATTTATATAGTTTGGGGTTTGAAGGAAATAGATATTTAGCTCGGGATGCAAAAATCAACAATATCAACCCAATAAACACTTTCGTAACTTGTTCAGACAACATACCTGAGTCAGCTAAAAGCCTAATATCTACATTTGCACAAGATATAAAACTAGCATATTATGCAAATCCAGAAAATGGATCAGTAAACAGGGGATACTTGTAGTTTAAAACCGTACTGGTGTATTTGGGAAAAATATAAAAAAAGTTATTTTACGTTAAACTTTTTTTTTGTAAATTTGCATCACAGTCTCTTTTAAAAGTGAATTCCTGCATGTCATGAAAGGGTATTATTGAGCTAGATAGGATATTAATTTGGACTAAGAATAAAGGACTTCCTTTACTCAGAAAGATTAAAATATTGGGTTTCCCTTTTGCTTGTAGTTTAGAGTTGTCTTCTGAAAAATGTATTTAGAACACATATAAATTAGGAAGGAAATTATACAAAATCTATGCAGTAATTATACATCGTGCTTATTTTGGAAAGGTCTGTCTACATAATGGTAGCATTCAGAAACCATGTTGGAAAATCTGTGTTTAGAGATTCAAGACAGATGAATCTCAACACAAAGTTGTCATTTTCACATATGCCTGCTTTGCACACACCCCCTTGCTTCCTTCTCAGATATTTCTGGAGAGGAAACTGAGTCTGAAGGAATTATCCCAGAAGGAAGTGGTGAAGCTGGAGAGGAAGACCATCCAGAAGGATCGGAAGTGCCTGAAGGAGCAGAAGGTGAGTTGAAAAGCTGAAATGAGAGATGGGTAGAGGTGTAATGAGTAGCTCTGACGTGGCTGGGGATGCATTGAGATTTTGCCACTGCAAGACTTTTATCAGAAAGTCCAAATGATTTTTTTCTTTCCACCTGTCCTGTTTGAGCCACAGTTTTCTTAGAAATGTCCTCATTATAATATTATTATAATAATATATACCCAATATTAAGAACCTACAGAAGAAAACTTCCTCAGAAATTATTTTAATATATTTAGCTCTCTTAAGCACAGGTGAGCTAATAGATTAAAATAATGCCTGAGGGATGGAGTCACATATAATGGAAGTAGAGCTATTTTTTGCCTGTGGTTTTATAACCACAGTTCTGAGTACTTCTGCCCTTTCCTGCTGAGCTAACAACCTTAGCTATGAAATGTAGCATCCTAATACCAAGCATCTCTTTTTCTCTCTCTAGATGGAGAGAACCTGTCTCGATTCAGACCAAAGCCACCTAATGCACCACCTCGGGGTAAGTCCCCTTCTCCTGGACAGATTCCTTAATTGGCAGAGGACCAGGAGAATTTTGAAAGAGAATCTTCAGGAATGAGTCCCAACAACCAGATGTTCTCTTGATGGGATGCTTACACAGAAAGTTTCTAGGGATGATCTGAAGGGAATTTTCTGCCGTGTTGTTGATTCTTTTGTGAACTTTACCTGGCACTGTGCTATAGAGAAGACAATAGCCTAGCTTCTTTTATCACAGTCTTTTTCTATGACATGGAAAAGGGTGAGGTGGAAATACAATGAAAAGAAATACATTGTCAGCCAGAATTGGAGGAAGAAAATAGAGCAAGTTCTACTGTTTCCAAAGCAGCAGGGAAATAATTTTGCTTCCTAACCCAGAAAAAATGGGCAGAATTCTGGCAACTTATGATTGTTGATCTTTGACTATTTTGGATCTTCTTTCCCGCTCCTGAGCCTTTGGGGTTTCCCTGGCAAAGTTTTTCCCAGCATTCACTCTCATATTCCCTCCCCCAACTCTTAACTTTCCAAGTATATAAAGGAATTTAAAGAAAAGGATTTGTTACCAGTAAAGGATAGTGTGCCCATTAGTGAGCTTTCCTGTTTTGACTGGGACATTCACAAGACCTGGATCAACTGGGGGCACATTTTATTTCTCACTGGATGTGTATCTTATTTCTTTTATCAGGCCAACATTGAAAAGTCACTTTGAAGACACAAGCAGCTGGAGAATGTTCCGGTCCTCCCCATCCCGTGCTTCTTCCTCCACTCCAGCAGAAGTTTTTCTTGTTTCCCTAAGTTTTCTTTCTCCATGCATCTTTTTCTTGCTTCCTTCTATGCTCCTCTTCTCTCTGTGTCATTTGGCTTTTTAATTTATAGAGATAATAAAGTTGTGAGTTATTTGCTAACAGCAATTCTGGCAAGGTTTGTTGGTGAGAGAGATTCTGTTGGACCCTTTTCTTTGGAATAAAAAAATGGGACCCGTAGGCATGAATAGTGAAATTTTCCATAGAGTGCTCATTCATAAACTTCTGCATTTATCATTCACCAAGGCTACCTGCGCTAGTTCTTTACTTGCTACTGGAAGTGGTTTTTTTTTTAAACCACCAACATCAGCTTTTCCCCAACTCATCAAGTACTGGCTAAAATTTTTGCTTGGGTTGGGAAAATGAGGGTCAGCCATAGATATGATTTTAGCCTGGTTTAAAAACACTTCACTCTCAACCCTCCTATCTTATTCCTGGATTAAGGAAGGGGTAACTTGTTCCATCCTTTGAACTTGGATGAATCTACATATTACTTTGACCTGTTGCAAATTTACACTGAGTGGGGAAAAGTGGCACCTCTACATTTTAAGCACTGACTCTAGGCTGCATGTACTGGAGGTGAGAGGACAGAACTAGAAACAAAGAATTAGGACACCAGAAGAGGAACAGAATTCTTTGTCTAACTAAAGTCCTGCTCTGCCTGAATTGTCTTCTACCTGGCTTTAGACAGAAGGAATTGATGGAAAAGTCCAGTTCTTTCATGGATGGGAGATATGTTGGAGCAGGAGAACATCAAAAGAGGAACTCCATCTTCTGTAGATACAACTTTAGTGAGATGAGTGGGCATTTACTGGGGTTTTAAATTGGTTTTTAAATTTTATAATTTTAATTTTTTACTCAACCACCTATTTAATTCTTTTTAATTTGTTTTTAATTTGTTTTTAATTTATTGTTTTTTAGATGGTTGTACACTGCCCCGAGTCCCTTTTTGGGAGAGGGGTGGTATATAAATTGAAATAAATAAATAAATACATTTATATTATTTACATTAAAAAAATCTGGGAAGGAAGTCTAATCTGCCTTCCTGACCTCTTGTTTTCAATTGATCAGACCAACCTCCAACTAGGAAAAAGTCAAAACGATTCTCATTGTGAGTATCAGCAATCAGTTCAACAGCACCAGTGAAAAGATTGGTTTGGAAGAAGCTTATGCTTTTTAGCGGGTCTAGGCAGTGCCGCTGTCCATGGTGCTACCCTTGAAGTTGGAGTACTGTACAGCCAGTGCTCCACAGCAAAGGAATAATGGGAATTTGTGGCGAGGGAGGATCAATGAGGAATTGAGTACCCCATATAGCTAGTATATGTGGTGTTTCCATCTCCCAGTCTAGTTGACATGAAAATGCTCAATTCTAGTCTGTATTTTGGGGTGCAATACAGTGTTCCCTTAGATGGAAAGAGTACCCCAGTTCTGAAAGCATTTGGATTTTACTTGAGTTTAGCTTTGCATAGGGTCTGACCAAGGTTGACCTGAAGAATCGGTGATCCAATTCAGGCTTTCTTTAGCCTCAAGGCCCAAGTTCTGCCTGCATTCCTGTAAAGCAGATTGAAATACAGACACATCTGAATTTGAAGATCTGTGGAAGTTTCATTACCAAGACTAGCATTTTACTTTCCTCCATCAGCATTTCCTTAGTTCTCCAAAGTTGATTAACTTTTGGTAGAGTTGACCTACAATATCGGGATATTGATTAAACTTCATACTATATGCTTAGCATGGCTCATTTAATGTTGGTTCGATTAATTGCTGGGTTTGCCATATTTGAACCCAGATGATTCCTTAACATGGGTTATGTGATGTGCGACCCGCAGAAAGTATGTTAATTCAACAAACTAGTGCGAAGTAATATGGTGTAAACCCTTCTACTGAACTGAAGAAGCTTCTTGAATGAGAAGCGAAACATTTTCAAGGAAAAGAACCAAGAAAGTCTGGTTGCTTTTTGGAAAAGCACCTTCGGGACCTTCTAGTCTAGTGAACCCCACAGTTTATATCAAGAAAGCAAACCCTGGACACCTCACAGCTCAGGTAGGACCACCAGTGGAGCCCAGGACGCAACCTCACCCCTCCCCCACCCTAAATCAACAGCCCGCACTCGGAAAACGGTTGACGCCCAAGAAGTTTTATTTCATAAACAAATGTCTTCTGCGAAGGCGCCGGAGTTGGTTGGGGCAAGCGATGCCGAAGGAAGTGCGGGCGATTCAATTGCTGGGCTGGCTCCCAAAGGCGAGGATCTCTTGCCTGCCCTCGCTGGCGGCTTCACTTGCCTACCGAGTCCAAGAGTTGACGGTTCAACTCTGCCTGGGCTTGCTGGCTCTCCGCCCGGGAGATCTCCATCATGTGGCGGAGGAGGTGGAAGGTGAGGTCGATCGAGAGCGGCGGCTCGTGGCGTTTGAGCCGGTCGCTCAGTTCGGCCAGGCGTCGACGCAGCTCTCCCTCCGGAGACAGCCGGGGCAGAGATCGCAGCAACAGGCTCGCCAGGTCCGGCACGGGAACAGATCGCAGCTGTGGCTGGCGGGATCCGGCGTGGTTTTTTCCCTCGGGGAACCGCAGCCGCAGGGTCAGGTCGCTTTCTGCGCTGCCCTCCAGGTCGACCGCTGGTCTGGCTCCGAGGGACACTTGCAGGACCAGGAGAAGCAGCGACGCCAGGAGGCTGGGCAGCTGCGCCCGCCTCATGCTGAGGCGGTCCGGGCCTGGTAAAGGAGACAAGGAGGTCTTGGAGAGAGCGAGACCCAGACAGTTGATCCTGCCAGGCTGACCCAGGACAAGGGAGCAAAACAACCGACCTTCCCCCTAAAGTTGAGGAGAATCTGGGCAACCTGGCTGAGGTCTACTTGAGAGACGCTCTCCTAAGCAACCGGATGGAGGACAACATCCCCAGGACATCTCCAGCCCTCTCTTGACGATCCGGTGCCAGTAGGGGGTGACACTGAGCTGGCAGACGCAGCACTCGAGGGCTGGAGGGTCGTTTAGCCTCCGCTTTTTTTCTCTTCCCTCCCGCCCCCCTCCTGCCTCAGCCTGGGGTGGAACTTACCGAGATGTGTCCTTGCGGAGCCGGGAAAAGGGTGCTCGGAGTCGCTGGCGGGTTCTTTATATATAGCAAGCCGGGAGATCCATTGACGTCAGTGAGGAACATGGACTGATTGCTGATGGTGCGGGCGGTGTCCCCCCTGATAGACCCTCTTGGGACCTGAGTCTGGGTGGGAGAAGTTGTCCTTGTGCTTTGTAACTGGGTGCCTGCTTCCCCCCCCCCCCCCACTCCAGATTATTTCAGCACTCCTGCAAGTCGCCTCAGAGTAAATTTCACTCTTTGCAGAGCTAATTTTTTTCTCACCTACTTCCCAGGTCCTGGTCCTAAGAAGACTCTGGTCCTAAGAATGCTGGAGTCTGGTCCTAAGATTGCTGGAACCACTCTCAAGGCATTAATGTCAGGGAGACCAGCTGAGCCCCCTGAAAGTGTTTGTGATTCTCTACCCCCCCCCCATGTATGAGCTCAAGTGTTCTTCATGAAGGATAAGAACAAAATTCACGATAGCGTTTTGATATTTTCATGTTTCTTCTCTTAATAAAAGCAATCTTGATACAAAGCCTCTATCTTCAAACATGCATGAATCTCCACCTTGGGTTGAATGGGTTAGATTGAAAATGCTGCCTCTATCACTTAAACAAATTAATATAAGCAGAAGCTGTGATGAACTTCAAAGCTGGTTGACAGACAAGTAATTCTGATTAGTCTGAGAAAATTCCATAGGAAAGGATCAGGAAGCAATGGGTAGGCATGGAGGCAAACATGTCAGTTTTAGCTGGTAGTCTTTGAACAACAGCATCTTAATAGACTAACCACAGCCCATACAAGAGAGGAAGATGTGGACTGGTAAGCAGATCTGAAGAACTGGGCAAACTTGGCCAGCCAGTTGAAATCTCTTGAGGGGCAGTAAGGTAGGAGAAGACAACGGGTGAAAGAGGACCAAACAACAAAAAAAGACACCAAACTATAACTGGAATTTTAATTAATAAATGTAATTAATAAATGTATATAGCTATTCACTTGCCAGTGTGACTGGGTATCTAATACTAAAATAGACATACAATGCAGCTGTCAAATCACTTCATGTTTCTTCAAAACAGGCACATCTAACATCCTTCCCAAATTTAAAGAGAAAAAACCCTTACAGAAGATAACAAAGATGGGAAGGGGAGATTATTTCAGAAGAAAATAACTACTATGGAAAATGTACAGCCATGACCTTGAATTGCATCTTGAAGCTTATTAAGAGATAGTGCAATGCACAAAATAGTAATGTTAAATGGGCATAATGTGGTGCACACATCTGACCCACTGCATTCTGAACCAATTAATTTCTAGATATTCTTCTAGGGCAGCCCCAATTAAGTGCATTAGAGTAATTCAACTGGAAGGTCCTAAGATTTGAATGATCAAGAGCAGAGACACCTGATCCAGGGGCAGATACAATTGAAGTTCATAGGGAAAACCCCTCCTGACTATAACAGCCACCCTTTTCTTGATCAGGATTTGGAAGTACAAGAACAATTGTCCAGTGAGTTGGATAATTTATCCAAACAAGCTAACAGTAAACAACAGTCCAATCAAGGAACCACCAAAACTACTGGTACTTCCACCAACATTGACAGGGGAACCCACTAGTATATAAAATGAGAGTAAACCCTCACTATCTACTGATGACATTACCTAGTTCAGTAATGAAATGTCTGCAAGAAAACAACCAAGTTCATAGAGCACCCAGGACCCCTCCTAGATACAAATCCAGAAGCTCAAATTATCCTACTGTGGACACTTTTAGGTGAAGATCTAAGTTTCTTCTCTGAGAAGGCTGTACTGCTGAGAAAGGTGGAAGGAAAGAGAAGAGAATGAAAAGCAGCAAGGTGGGTGATCTGAGTTACAACAGTGCTGGGGATGCCTTTGGAAAGGCTGAAGGACCAGGTTAGGGACAGACTATCATGGAGAAAAATCTATTAATGTTGTCACTAAGAGCTGATTAGGCGGTCGCGTAAGCATTTCACTGCATATCGTACCATGTATGACTGTGTATGTGACCAATAAATTTGAATTTGATTTGATTTGACGCCTTGATTGCACAGCATTGTGGTTGAACAAAGTGTGGGAATCTAGTCATTATGTCTTAACACAATTGAGCAACAATATAGTTTATTTGCTTGGACGTTGCTTATGCATGCACAACAATTATATTTTGTGGGACTGTTGTGCTAGAGTCAAAGCCAGGATGCTTGTGTTAAATCTGATTAGTGACCCAGTTCTCAGATGTGATCTCTTTGCAAGAGCAGCCACCTATTGCTTCCATCTTGCTATAGAAACTGGCAGGTCCTGTACATTTTGTTTTCAATGCCCAGTTTATTTTTTCGGGCTCTCTTCCATTGGCCGGGGCACACGGTCGGCTGATTTGGTACAGCGGCAGGAAAGGCCGGTCTACTGCGCTCTACTTTTTCCCCTCCCCGCTTCCCATTCATCTCCCCGTGCTCCTTGGCCCCAATAGGAAGGCAAACATCCGCCAGCGAACGCCGTCCTTATGGCAAACACCGGCCAGGTCCGCCGCGGCGAAGCGAGGAAGCGGCGATGATTGGATGGCGGGGCGGGCCTGCAAGAGCGGGAGCGCTATCGAGCGAGCCCTTTCCCGCGAGCGTCCGGTGCCCTGGGCCTCTGCGTAAATAGCGTAAATAGCGGGCCATGAGAAAGAGCGCGCTCGTGAACTTTAAAACTTCAGCTCTGTGAGGAGAGACGGGGCTCTGCTTAAGCAGCCTTTCTCCTCATCCTCTGAGGTAAAGCGGCTATGTAAAGACGGCGGATCCTGGCATCCGCCTACTCACCCCCGAAAAAAAAAAAGTTTAAAAAAGCGAGAAGCGCTACTTTTTTCTGGATGCTAAAGCAGAAGAGCCCGGTTATTTTATCCCCGTGTTGTTATGGGAGCAGAGGGGGAGCCCTTCACTGAAATTCAAGAACATGGCGGCAGCCTATTCCTCTCTTGCTGCAGCCAGGCAAAGCAGAAGAGCTGTATGGGAGAGCGTCAAGATCTCCTCAGTGCTGGGTTGAGCAATTTCGTTTTAAATGCAGGCCCTCTGGAATTTTGGTCTGTTTAAGCACCAGCAGCACAGATATGGCTTTTCTTTATTATCCCCAAATATAGGTAGTCTTCAACTAATAGCAGTTCATTTAGTGACCGTTTGAAGTTAACATCATCACTGACAAAAGTGACTTATGACCGTTTTTCACTCTTCCAACTGTTGTAGCATCCCCATGGTCATGTGATTTACATCCAAGTGCTTGACAACTGACTCACATGACAGTTGCAGGGTCCAGGAGTCATGTTATCTCCTTTTGCGACCTTCTGACAAGCAAAGTCAATGGGGAAACCAAATTCACTTAACCACCATGTTATTAATGTTAACAACTGTAGTGATGCACTTAACAAATGTGGCAAGAAAAGTCGTAAAATGAGACAAAGCTTAACAAATTTCTCACTTAACATAAATTGTGGGCTCAATTGTGATGGTATGTTGAGGATTACCAGTACAGCCATCAGTGTTTCTCAGTCACAGCAACTTCAAAATCTGTGGGCTTCAACTCTCAGAACTCCCCAGACTTAATGTCTACCCATCTTGAAATTGCTGAGTTTGAGAAATACTGATCCATCAGAAGAAAAGTGAACGGCCATTTGTCATAGTTTTCTCCGTGCATTTTTCACATTATTTTTAAAAACCTATTGTCAGCAGGAGAGCGGCTTCCATACCAACAGTACATTGAAATTAATTCATTCTGAACCGGTTTTGAATTTGTCACACTGGATAATAAGGGGTGTAATTGTCATTATGTTACCAGTTCAGATGCACAAATTTGGCCTTGTAATTCAGTGCTCGGTAGCTTCCAAACATTCTTTGCTTCTTGAGGAACAGTAATACTCAGGGCTTATTAGATCTGACTTCATTGACGTTCAAAGTGAAAACATTATTAATTTGATTTATATATCACTTTTTGTACAGAAGCTCAAGATAGTATACAGTATTCCTTTTTTTCCCCATAACCACAACCCTGATCAGTAGATTGACTTGAATGGAAATAACTAACCTAAACATCACTTAGTGAGCTTCCATGGGCGATGGCAGATTAGAATTGGGTCTCTGATCCTAGTCCAAAACCTTAAACTGCTGCACCATATATGTATTCTATGATTACCTACTTTGTAAGAACTGATTCCAGTTGATTGGACTAAGCATCCTATTTTCATAGTAGTCATTTTGATTCCTTAGATCAACCAGAACCTAAAAATCAAGCATTCCTATATGATACTCATCAACAATGGACATTACCATGACTACAATTGTAGACTGTGGATCTTCCCTCGAGCTTTAATCTGTTCCTTGTCAGCCAAATGAGCCTCTTATAGTGCTATAACATCTATCCTATTGTGTATGGCCAGTTTGCTTAGGTATTTATATTTATGTAAATAGCCTTCTGTTTAATTACAAAACATGGATCTGAGGTCCAATATATTATGTCAGTGAGTTCTTAAGAGAACTGTTAAATAAAAAAAACAATAAACACACACACACAGTCTTCATATATATTTTTATTATATATATATTACAAATAAATCAACAATGGAAGTTTCTTAAGAGACTGTTTCAATATATGGAGATACCCTCTAGTTAACTTGGAAAATTGGCCACTAATAGATCTGTCTTTGACCAATTTTCCAAATTATTTCCCAAAATTAACTTAGCTATCAGTTGGACCCAGCATCCCAATATTTCAACGGTGAGTTCAGTAATAGATCCCATGCTGTGCATTCAGGTGGTCTAGTTGATATGCCAAAGCAAAGGCAGAAAAGTACCTTAAAACACTAAAAAGCCACTACAGTAGTTATTCACAGTAATAGGCAAAATGGAGCAAATGTCTTATTCCATGGCTCAGTTACACAGAATGCTTGGTCTGGATACTGAATTCTCAGTTAAAATAATGCATTGAGCCATAAAGTAATTGAAGTTTAGGTTTCATGACACTGTAAACTACCAAAAAGCTAAATACAGGTAGTTCTCATTTGGTATCACACTTGGGACTGGCAATTTGATCATTAAGCAAAGCAGTTGGTAGTGAAATCGCAATTGTAGTTATGATCTGACTTCATATTTCCTTTGCTTTATGGACCTGAGAAGTTCTATAAAGCAAGCATTGGTTGCAAAGTTACTTTTTCATCATTGCTATAACTGCTAATGGTTACTGTATAAGGCAGTTGTTCAATGAGAACTACTTGAAAAGAGAACATTAACGTTTATTTATGGTAATTTTTTCCATTACAGCCAAGTGTATCATGGCCTGCAGGTATAAAAGAGTTTCTTACATTCCTAAAGAATAGTAAACATAGCTCAGAGAAATTAGTGGTTTTCCTACAAGGCCCTACCAAACACTCTATAGTCAAGTATCTAGATCAGGGGTGTCAAACTCATTTTGGTCTGGGGGCCAAATACAGCTTAATCTGATCTCAAGCGGGCCGGGCTAGTCACCCCCCCCCCATATTTCCGGGGACCTCCCACTTAGTACGACCCCTCCCCCTTTTTTACCCCCCTCCTCCTCCCTTC
>JAEANM010006198.1:0-18825 GCA_017656035.1 Myanophis thanlyinensis | reverse complement strand
GGAACAAGTGGTTTCTGGGGGTTATCATAAAAGTGGACCTGACCTGGGGCACTGCTCACATTGCAGCCCTGGTCAAAAGGGCCCAACAGAGGTTATATGACCTGAGACTTCTCAGGAAACAACTGTATGAAAAACTGCTGGGGACCTTCTACCACTCCATCATAGAGAGGATTTTAACTTACTGCCCCTGTGTATGGTTTGCCAATTTCACAGTGGCAGAGAGGGTCAATGTCATTGGCCAGAGGATCATGGGTTGCCCTCTTCCCTCTTTGGGAGAGCTTTATAGCCCCCGCTGCGTTTAGAAAGTTCAAAACATCCTTAAAGATCCATCTCATCCTAGGCATTCTTTTTTTTTGAACTATTACCATCTGGCAGACAGTACAGACAACAAAAACAAGGACAAATATGCTGAAAAACAGTGTCTATCGCAGAGCAGTAACTATACTGAATTCTACTGTATAGTACAATATTAATGCAATATCAGGAGTTTTCAATTTATAGAATGTGAAGGATGTGTGTCTGTGCTTTATTTTTACAGTAATAATGTACACTGAAGATGGCATTTAATTTCGTTGTACGTGGTACAATGACAATAAAGTAAACGAAAATGAAAACATTGGGGTGATCCCAGATTGGGTGGCAACAGACCAGACATTAAAGAGAGGGAGAGGGAATGGTGGGTTTGGCTCTATGTATCGGTGAGCGGGAACTTCCGATTCTGTCTAACCTTCCTGATATCTTTAGTAAAAGTTCTTTTCACTTCAGTCAATTGGAGTCGAGAGTCTGTTTTCCTAAATGATTGTTATGGGGCAGGTCTGACAGCAGCACTGCAGGCTAAACACTGCCCACAGCCAGCAGTTCAATCCCGACCAGCTCAAGGTCGACTCAGCCTTCCAGCCTTCCAAGGTCAGTAAAATGAGGACCCAGATTGTTGGGGACAATAGGCTGACTCTGTAAACTGCTTAGAGAGGGCTGGAAAGCTCCATGAAGTTTAAGTGATATTGCTATTTATTGGTGAGTCTCAATGAATTCACAGGAGTCTCAAATGCACACAAGTATACCGTAATTTTCTCAAATGAAAGTCTTCAACAATAAACAGTAATTTTGTGAATTTACATAACAACCTCAACCTCATAAATCAACCTGGGCTATCACAACACACCAGGATAAATCATACTTGGCTCTGACTTCTTTCAAGTTTCCTGAACAAACATTGCCATTATTGAGGTGTAAAGTTTCTTCTAACTGTCAGAACCAAGCAGAAATTATTTCACCAGACTGTCTGCCAGGAGCAGCTATTTAAAAGTGCTTGCAAGCATCTGCTTGTGGTATCAGATGGTATCTAGTCACCATATCTTCTCCTTGCATCTTTATCAAGCACCTTCTATTTATCAAAGCATCGGAGTCTTTGCCAACGATGTCCAAAATATTTCAGTATTTCCAGCACAATTCAAAGGTATCAATTTTTCTCTAGATCAGTGTTTCTCAACCTTGGTGACTTTAAGATGTTTGGACTTCAACTCCCAGAATTCCTCAAGGGTGCCATAAAGCTGTGGTAATTGGTGCCGAAAGTAAGCATTCTGAAAAAAATGTAGTACCCATACCCCAGTAGGCTATTAGCATAGGTTTAGCTGTTAAACCTGGGTTTGATCACAAGTGTGTGAAAAGCCCCTAAGGGCTTTGATAGTTGGTGACTTTGATAGCTGGCTGGGGAATTCTGGGAGTTGAAGTCCAAACATCTTAAAGTCACCAAGACTGAGAAACACTGCTCTAGATGGTCCACAGCCATGTAACAATCTGGAAAAACCATAACTCTGACAGATTATATTTTTATAGTCAGTGTGTAAAGCAAGTTAGTGTGTAAAGCAAGATGGAAAAGATCCCAAATTCAAAAGCTGAGCAGCTAAATCAGTGATCTTTCTGAAATCTGCATGGGTGGATTCTAGGGGCAACGCAAAATGTGATCAAGGAAACCCCAAACCCCATCCCTGCTAGATTATCATTAGCTCAAAATGACCCATGAGCTAATTCTGAATTAAACTAATTTCTCTTCTCAGCTCAGCCAGGTATGTGAACACCAAAATTCTGTCAGCTTAAGGCAGTGCCTAAATCCCACCCATAGGGGACGCAGTTGCCTAGTAATTAAGATGCTGAACTTGTGAGCCTAGTTTGAAAACATGCAAAGGCAAGTGGGTAAATAGTTACTGTGTCCCCCTGAAAAATAAGATGGGGTCTGATATTAATTTTTGCTCCAAAGTTCAAATTCAAATTTTATTTGTCACATACAAGTCATACAAGTGAAATGCTTATGCGATTGGTAGTAGAGGAAGAGAATAGTCTAGTCCAGTGGTTCTTAACCTTTTTGAACGAATCGCCCCCTTGAGCCAATGCAGAAGTTTGTCATTGCACCCCTCCCCCAACATAACCTCTCAATCACAATATAGGAAATAATTCTTCAATTTATGCAAACACTTTTTTGTTTTCTTTAAAATTGTCATCAGGACATATCGATGCAAACAATTTATTGCCAGTCTTTTTCCCATATCTCAACTGTGTGAAAAATTTTGGTGCCACCTGTCATTGCATTCCCCAAACTTCGTGATACATATACTGTATTCCATTATTATTTTATTTATTCAAGACACAATTCAATCCACTAATAGCAAGCGATCTGATGTTTTTGTATGACATATACAGTGACTCACTACGAAAAAGTCCCCAAAACTTCTCACTCCATAGGCCCCATCATCCCCTTTTTGTTCCTTCGCCCCCGTGTTGCCCCTTTTCATTCCAGTGCCCTCCTGAAAAATGAAATCGACCCCAGGGGGGTGATATCGCCCAGGTTAAGAACCACTGGCCTAGAAAAGATAGGAAAATAGGTTAGGAAATAAGTTAGGAATAGTTTGGAAAGTTATGAATGAGGTACTAATAGCGTTCTTGTTATAGTCTTGAGTGTTCTTATGGTTTCTGGTTTAGTCCATATTGCCTGTGGAAAGAACGCACATTAGGGCTTATTTTTGGGGAAATACAATACTACACGTGTCCATCTGTTTGACAATCTTAACTGGGGCTTAAATTGGGGGTAGGGCTTAAATTACCAGTACCCTGAAAAATCATGCTTATTTTCCAGTGGGGCTTTGTTTTCAGGGGAATCACTCGTTCTGTGCCCCTCAAGCAAGGTGCAACCATGCTGGCCATAGAAATGTCTTCATACAATGCTGGCTCTCTCGGCTAAGAAGCAGAGATGATTTTTTGTAGATGAGCACTGACCTTCCGCCCCCCACCCCCCCGTCAGTCACAACTAGACAGGGGAAACCTTTAAATCCCATCCTGTCAGGCTTCCAAGAAAAAGAGTTGGAAAGATGAAAGGTATGGATAGGCATCCCAGAATAATCTTCCCTGAACCTAGGGCCCAACATCCATTTCTTTCTGAACCTCATGGCAATTAATCAAAGCTCCCAGGGATATTTTAGTCTTCTTGCCAGACTCTGTGAGATCACCCCATTCTTCAGGCATCCATTCTTCTCTCTTCTATGAGAGGTCTCTATTTTTCCTCTCCTTAAGCTCAAAACTTGCTGTTTACCTCAAAGCCGATCCTGTGGAAACTAGTGATTATCTTCTATGTCTCTTGCTTCTGCCTGTCACTTCCAGCCACTGTGCTTATTCCTTTGTTTGGTACACTTCCATCCGGAGATTTCTTTCCTGTCAGCTCTTGTTATAGTATCAACTGTACCTGATGGAATAAACCTTCATTTTTCCTCATAAATTGAAAGGTGGCAACTTGTCGCTCATTTCCTTTATAGAACGGTAGTTTGCATCTGCTGCAAACACATGCCATCTTGTCTTCAGGCAGGAACACACACGTGCCACAAGCACTGCAGGTTACAACCGCACAGCCCTATGTATTCGTCTTCTTACCTGCTTCCACCAATAGAAAGATTTATTTCTCTATGTTGTCTTTTCTGGGTTTCAGCTTAACCCTGAAAGCCGGCTGTCCTGCAGTCCTGCTCTCTCTGCTTGCTCAATAGGAAGCCATCATTCAGTCATCCATGGCAGGCCTCCAGTAGTGACCAAAGCCCCTTGCATTCAGTAACTGCTTAGGACATTATCTTTTCACCCCATACAGAATCCCTTAGAACCAACAACCCTTTGAATGCTCCTCTCCTTTTCTTATTTTATCCTTCTCTCTAAATTCCTATAGCACTTCCTGTTCATTCATGAGTCAGTCGAGCGGGGACTCTGGAAATAAGCCAGAAGGAACAGCCTGGGTAACCAGGACAAAAAACAAAAACAAAAAACTGAGCAGATGACTTTTCCCCATTCAAGTAGGATGACTCCAACAACCGTTCCTTTTCTGACCAATGGGCAGCCCAGGTAGGCTTTGTAGGCAACACCTGAACAAGGCAAGGCTGCAGCTAAATCTCTTCAGGCCATCTAATGACATGGATTCATTTGGGGGTTCAATTTAGAGGAAGTTTAAGGATGGGAGTGGGAGCCCTGTTCCTGTCCATGCTCTCCCCAAAATTGAGCGATGTGGTCTTGGGATGCTGGTGGGTCACATGTGCCCCATGAATTGCCCGCCAGAGGCAGGCAAGGAGAATCAATTGTGTAGCAGTTCTTTTCAGCTTTCACCCCAGTAGACAAGGACATGCTGAAAGAAATATGACTGGACGAGAGAGACAATGGAACTCAAGAGAAGCCGCCAAAGTGTTATCAGTATACGTATTCAGGGACCTGGGCAAAAATAACATGGCAGCAGCCGCTTCCCAGATCCTAGCTTCCGATGTTGCTAAACAATAAGTGTAAGTACAGGCAATATGAGTGTGGAACTGACACATTATTCCCCTACCTCAGGAGAAAGATCTCCAAGGTGTGCTGGCTGTTAAGACCGCATGGTCTTGCTGGCCTGCCCCCCCCCCCACTCCATTCTTGCTCCCAGTTCCTTGTTGCACATTCAAACATGAGATCTCTGATCCAACTTTCTGATCCAGGCTTTCCTGCAAGGTGTCATTGAGCGGAGCTGTTCCTGCTGGACCTAAAGGTTGCCGTATCAGATTGCTGGTCCTCCGGCCTTCCCTCCTCCTTTGAACTGGGAAAGCCAGCAATGGAGGCTGTGTCTGTGGTGGGGGAGGAGGACCCTGCTCAAACGTCAGCTCAACCAATGCTAGCAGCAGCTTTGTCTTTCCAACAGGCTACACCTGGGCCGCTTTTCCCATTGTCTTCCCAAGACACAGATGGGGTCTGGAAGAGGGTCACCCAGGGAACGGGGTGGCAGCAGCACAAAAGCCATCTCTCTCTCTCTCTCACACACACACCACAGACATATTGTTATCCAAAAAGACTCCCCCAAATGCCGCCAATCTAGACTGCTGCAGCAAAGGGTGCTGAAGATGTTAGGACAGAGATCTTGGCTGGTTGTCATGGAAACACTTTCTCTGAGTTTCCAAAATTCGCTAACGGGAGCTGTGTCTTCCATTCTGAAACGTGAGGGGCAGGAAGCTGGAAGAACTGGGCTTCTGCCCTTCTGGAGTAGGTTTACCACTTGGGTTTATGATACGAAAGCACAAAGCAAGCCCCAGAATTCCTGCGGGGAAAGATCGGTCACCCATCTGGTCTCATTCAGCTGCTATTTATATCCAGCACTGGCCCATAAAATACAAAATTGTGGACTCTGCACTGAAGCAGCAGCAAGATAGATGCTGGTGCTTCTGAACATTGGTGTTGCAGAGGATTCCTGAGGGTGCCACAGACAGGCAGGAAAACAAACAGATGGACCACAGATCAGCCCACTCACCATGCAAAGACCACTGCGCCAGAGACAGCTCTAATGCTAGGAAAGAAAGAGAAGGTGGCCAGCTGCAATGCTGATGGACTCCAACAGTGCAGGAAACGACCAGGTTAGGCAGAGATCCTTATGGGGGGGGGGGAAATCTATTGATATTTGCTAAGTTGCTAAGAGTAGAGCCTGGCTTGATGACAACACAATCACACAATCACTACTGTTCTCTGTAGGTAGGAATTTCTGCTCCAGTGAACCTACAAGGTGCAACCGCTTATCCTAGCAAGAACAGCGGGATGGCCCTGCCTGTCAACAGGAAGGACAGAAAGAACCCAGAGGAGGCCATGAAGGGCTGAGCTCCTTGCTTGGGGGGGGGGGGCGGGGGCGGGGGGGGCTGCCCAAAGAGGACCGAGGGAGGAGGACGCACATACCCCAAGCCAAGCCAAGCCAAGCCTAAGTAGAGCAAAGGAGTGGGGGGTGTTCTAGGCACTGTGATTGACAGGCCCCCCTCGCCTAAAGGTCACACAAAAGAGGCAGGGTGGGAAACGCCTAGCCAGCCCCTGGGCGCTCTCTACTGCCAACGGGCCCCCAACTTTTCAGAAAAGGGGCAGGACGGGGGGGGCGGGGGGGGCTGCAGCAAGGAGCCTTCAGGGGGATCTGGGCCGCCTCCCATACTCCCCCCACCCCAGGCAGCCATCTTGTGACCAGGCAGGCAGGCAGGCAGGCAGGCAGCCCTTCTCGCCGCAGCGCCCGCAGCCCCCCGAGGGCACCGAGCCGCCTCGCCCAGCACGCTCGACGGCTCCTGCCCCGCGGACTCCAAGCGCCCCCAAGGGCTGCCCCGCCCGGCCCGGCCCGGCCCGGCCCTCTTCTCTCCTGGGGTGGGTGGGCGGGGGGCTGCGGGCCCCTCCAGGAGCGAAGGGCGCGGCCGAGGAGGCTCCGTGCGGGGCGGGGGAGGCGGCGCAGGTGGGGCTGAGCGCGGCGGAGCTCCTCCTCCGCTTCCCGGTGGAGCGCTCGCGGCTCCTGCTCCGCACCGGGCGCGCCTCCGAGGGAGGGCAGCCGATTCAGCCGGGCCACCCGCCGACCCGCGCCCGCCAGGTGAGCTGCGCCGCCGCCGAGGGAGGGGAGGGGAGCGGAGCGGAGCGGAGCGGAGGGAGGGGCCGCTCGGCGCAGTTCCGCCGCCCCCGGGATCGCTGGCTGGCGGGTCGGCTGCGGAGTCCCTTCCTCGGGGGGCTGCGGCGGGTTCCTGCCGAGGGCTTCGCGAAACTCCTCCGGCCAAGGGGCGCGCAGGTGGGTGCCGGCCGGGCAGAAGCGCGCCTTCAGCCTTCAGCCTTCCTTGGCCGGTCGGGAGCCGAGCGCTGGGCGGCAAGCGGGCGCTGCTCTCCGGCGCCAGGGGAGGCGGCGGTGCGGAGCGGAGCGGTCCCTCGGCCCTCCTCGCCTCCCTTGGGCTCTATCCGTAGGCCTGCCCCCCTTCTCCCCCCCCCGCGCCCCTTCCCTCCCCCCCCCGTCCCTTGCAGCAAGTCGACGCCAGATTTAGGGAAGCTCCGTGGGGGTGGGGGTGGGGGTGGGGGGGGTGAGGTCCTTGCCTTTGCAAATCGGGGGAGGGGGAGGCAAAGGAGCTGCGATGTTGCTGCTTCTCAACCGAGGAGAGACATGGCAAACCTGTTCTCTGAGGTGGGGAGGGGGAGAGGCATTTTCCAGCTGATTTTAATACTGGCCCAAGAAGGAAGGGCTGACCTTTGACTGTGACCTGCTCCTCTGCACCCAAAAGGTCACGTAGGTCTCTCCCCTCCCCCCTCCAGTAAGGGCTTCCCTTAGCCAGCAGGGTCCTGGCAACAACTGGGCCGTTGTGCAGAGGGATTGGGAAAAAGAGGCTTGTTGTGTCCCAGACACTTGCAGCTGGGCAGAGGGGGTCGGTGAGCAAACCACTGTTGTGTCTCCCACACACATACGCAACCCTTGCGGCAGGGGGCTCCAAGAGACTCTTGGTCTGGAAGCCTCCTGCCTGCATGGCCAAGGACAGCAGGCTGAAGCCCACCAAGCGTCCTCTGCAGATCCAGCTTCTTTCTGCCCACCCCAAAGAGGGGAACAGGAGAGGCTCTTCCCTTCTGATGTAGCCGACTGGACTGGATGCAGCCGGAGAAATACTGACTGTGTGAACGGCTTTATGACTGCTGCCACTCTGGGTCCTGTTAATGGACTGGAGCCAGTGACCTGATTGGCTAGCCATGAGCCGGTCTGGCCATAATTGCAACCCCCCCCCCTCTTTAGGTCAGGAACTGGAAGAGCCAGTCAGCCCCTTCATTGGGGGGGGGGGAGCAGATGTGGGTCTGTTCCACTCTGGCCTGCCTTTAAGCACCAATTATCCATCTTATCCAGCAGGGTGGCAGCCTGAGGGAGGGGGTGAAAGTGGCCAGGGAAGAAGCCATGGGTTCAGCAGTGAGGAGACCTCTGGGGGTGGGCTGAGCATGGGCAGAGTGCCTTGCAAGGGGTGTACAGGAGGGATTTCGTAAGCATTTTTAGATGGACCAGTTACAAACCTGACCCAGCTGCATTAACACAACAGAGCGACCTTGGCGTTGTTTTGAAGGGGGCTCAATAAGTGGGCCCACATTTCGATGGAGTGGTTTAGGCGAACACAGAGAAAAACCAGCATAAGAACACTAACATAGCCTGCATTGGTCATCAAATCATTTGGATCACAAGCTCTCTTGCCTTCACTGAGCCCTGAACGGTCTGGCGGACTCTTAATGCCTCTGGGCAGAGGCTGGGAGAGAACAGCTTGGAAAACAGAGCAAGAGAAAAGTCTGCAGAAGTCTGGGTGAGGGCAAGTCAGAGGGAAGGGGGAGGGAGGCCCACTTGATGAAACTGGGATCTCAGTTGTCTGGAAAATGCCAAACAGCAGCCAGAATAGGAAGTCCTTTTGGAGCATTTTGTCGTGTTCAGAACATCTTGTAAGCCGGATGAGATCAGTGTTTTCTCTCGTGGCAAAGCGAAGGGGGCGGAGTGTTTTGTGGCTCCTGCTGTGAATGCACGGCAGTCTAAGGGTGTTGTAGCTCAGCTCTTTCCTACTAAAAAGCACCCAACTCCCCGAAAGAGCACCCCAAGAGGACGGGCATGACCCGTGTCCAGAGCTCCACAGCGCTGGACTTGGGGCGACAGGCTGAAGCAACAGGGAGGCAGGTCCCATCCAGCCAAATGTTGGGGGAAAGGTCCTCAACAGGGAGGGCAGGTTGAGAGCTGAGGCAATTGCCCAGGGAGACCAGGAGAGGCTGAACAGCCATTTGTCATGGGGGCTGGCCTGTGGACTGAGCCAAAGGGTGGGCTTGCTGACCTCCAAGGGCCCTTCTCAGTTTGATTCTGAAGTCAGGAATTCAACACAAAAAGGTCAGAGGGAGGCTAAGAAGAAGCAGGTGAGCTGCTAACCGATTATTAAAAGGTATCGGCTGCACCTGCTTGTGTCCAGTTCCTCCTGGTCTTGGGCCACCATAGACTGATGTGGCTCTCCTCCTTGCCAGTCTTTGGACATGCTGGGTGGGGATTGTGTCTGTTGGCACCCGGGGTGGTGAATTGGAAGAGGCTGTTTGGAGAGCTGCCTCTTGTCCTGAGAGGCACTGGCTCCCCTTCCATAGGCATCTCTTTGGGTCTCTCTCATTTAAGACAAGATGGTCAGTCCCAGACAGGACATTCCTCTGTCTGCTGAAGATTCTTGGTGGAGGAAGTTGGTGGCGTGACTGATATTTTTTGTTTACACTTCTTGCCAATTTTTGCTTCAGTATTGGTCCAGCATGATTATGTAGAGAATGGCCAATATGCAGAGAAGGGAAACTCTGGCTGAATGTGAAGGCTCAGCATTGTGGGACTTTGGCTGCCTTGAAGGCTTCTTCTCCCTCTTCCCAGGCCTGTCTTAGAAGTCTGTATGGTTTCTTAGGTTTTGTTTTTAAAAGCACCACGTTTAGCTGTAACTCAGAGAGACCCAGGAGTTCAAAAGCAAGACAACTCCATCCTTACCAGACCATTTCTCCATTCTCTTATGCAGAATTATGCAAATGGCCACTCCTTTACAACCTGTTAGGGTTCCTGAAGGAAAAAAAAATAAGACAACCAGTCCAGCCCCTTGCCTGGACCGGCATAGAAAGTGCCTGGGTCAAACTAGAAAGGGGAGGGGATTGGCAGAGCTTCAAAGCTCCAGTGGTGGCTATGCCTCTGGGGCTGTGCTTGCCTTCCAAGGATGGGCACCCGTGCCAAGAAGCACAGTGGGCAAAATGGCGTGGAGCCTGGCAGCCATTCTAGGTAACAGAGGCAGGTTAAATAGCAGAGTGATCTCAGATGCCGATGGGAGCTGGAAGGCAGCCCAGAGATGTGCGTGTGACGGTCCATCAGGTGAAAGTGTTGACTTCCAGATCCCTGTGGGCTGGCGGTATGGAGACAGCGAGGCCAGGACTGGCATCTGAAGCAATGGCCCAGTCAGACACGGTGGCTGGGACAGCTGACTGATCTATGCCGTGCATCCCTTTGCCTTCCTGGCTGGGGAGCAGAAGCTGCGGGAGTTCCTTGGAAAAGGGCAACCCCCCTCCCCCCATATAACATGTAGATGCCTTCTTAACAAATAAACATTTCTCATTCCGGTCATTCAGCAGAAAATTGCATTGCAACTCAGGTTCTGAAAGAGGCCCTCCTAATCTTCTGCTCAGGTAGAGTCATGGGACTTACAGTAGGCCTCCTTCCATCTGGCTTTCTTTTGTAGCCCAGTTGAGAACCTGCCAATTCAGCTAGCCAGACCTTTTCTGCAAGATCCCTAAAGAGGATTCAGACGTGGAATCTTCCAGTCCCGGAAGACCACCTGTAAGGGGATTTTCTGGGGATTGCCCCCTCTGTTCCAGATGTCGAGCAAAAGCAATTTGCAAGTGAAGCTTAAGCTCCTGTGAGTCCCCCATGTGTTGCTTTATGTGACTGATCAATTCAGTGCTTCCTATATGTGACCCGAAGGGTGTTGAGTACAGACATAACAGCAATGAGAGGAGGAGTCGTGGCTATCGAGTCTAAGTCGCTGTTGGGTGAGGGGGTCCCTGTTGAAGCAGACCTGACAGATGGGGGTGCAGCTTCTGCTTAACTGCACCCGGTGAAGGAGGGGCATCCCTTGCCCGAAAAAGTGGCTGCACCATCTTTGATTCCACTGAAAACGGGCCTTGCAAGTTAGGATCAGGAGGACTTTCAAAATGGCAGCCACCTCTTGCCTGGAGCTGCAGTGACCGTCAGAAGGGGGTCTCCGTGGCGGTTTTTGCTTGGTCATACAGATAGCAGGGACAAGAAAGAAGAGGGGTGCACAGATGAAAGGGCCAGTCAGGCACTTGCTTCAGGAAAGATGCTGCTGCTGCTACTGGGGTCAGTCTCACGACAATGCAGCAGTTGCCATGACAGCCACCGCATCTGTTGCCATGCACAACGGAGGAAGGGGACAGTGAAATGGCTGCGCTTCCTTTTCTGCTCTCTGAAGATCATCATCCTCCAGGTATCCAGCCTGGGAGAAAGGAGGAGGAGGAGGAGGGTGCAAAGCAGCTCTCCCGTGGCTGAGCCTCAGAGGGCCTCTCCTGTTTCCATCTCTTTAGACTTTGCCATAGCAGACAAGGGTTCCAAGGAAATCCGTCCGAGAGAGCCCTCTGATGTGCTGGGTAAGGAGCAGGGGAAGGAGGGGGTCTAACCCCCCCCCCCCCAAACTTTGGCCACTTGGTGCCTCTTGATCCAGCCCTCTTTACAAGGTTGCTGCCTGGGTAAAATTGGAGAAGAGAGAGTGGTGTGTAGCACCTGGGCAAAAAGGTGGGATAAACGAAGACAAACCGCCTCCCCTCAGATAAAGAGGTTCCGGGCAAAATGCAACCGAAGGAAAGAGACACATGAAATGCATAAGAGCAGCTAAGACTTTAATGAAAACTGGCCTCTTCAAGGTATGAGGGCAGGTCTGGAAAAAGTGAACGGTTGTAACTTAATCTGTAAATCTACAGTACCTGTAGTGCCTAGAATGTCAGACGGCAAATCACAAAACTTGTCCTCACAAGTCAGGGTGGTGACCTTAGTAAAGTCACAATTGTTATTAGGCATGGTGATGTAACATCCAAGTTCAGGGGCAGTCTATCTTCAGCCCTCACTTGCTGCAGAACCACTGCAAGGAGAAAGCTGCTTGCGTCATATTTTGCTGCTGGACCGCCTGGGCCGGGTGCCAAGAAATGGCATTTCTCGGGTCAGTCTTCTGTCTGCAGACAAGATTCCTCTCTATGCCCGTCTGCATCGCTTGCCAGTGGCTGGGTTGCAGAACTTGCATAAAACGAGCTATTATGGTCTATGATGGGTGGCGAAGAAGGAATTGTGATTCTTAGTGCCAGTTGGCACAATGGCTCCTGGGCACTTTCAGGAAGAAAGACCTGGCAAGAAAAACAAGATCTCCTCTCCTGGCCCTTAACTTCCCTGAAGGTCAGAAAAAAGTGTGCCTTTCAAGAGAGAAGGGTAAACACATTAAGCGTTGCCTTGTCAGTTCCTTGGCACTGAAAGGAGAGCGTGGAAGAGAAACTGAACCGAGAAGGGGAAACAGCAGTTTAGCAGCAGCTTTCCTTTTGCAAAGGGGCAGGGCAGAGCAGAGCAGAGCAGGGCAGGGCAGGGCAGGGCAGGGCAGGGCCCTTCCCAGAACAGGCGGCATTTGCCCTCTGGGCCAGAGCTTCCCCTCGATCCCCCAAGTGTTCGGCTTGCAGGGGGCTTGGGGGCTGGCGGGCCCTTCTCCCAGGGAGCTCTCTTGTGTAGCCCCCATTTCCTTCAGAGACTGCTTGACTGGGGTGGGGGTGTGAGGAGGAAGCCTGCAACCCTCCAGGCTTCGCTGTCGACAGCATCCCAGGCAGGCACCCTGGCCAGTGGAGAGAAGGCTGGAGGGCTGCAGGGTCCCCCAGACATTGGACTTCTCTGCATTTCAGACCTCTTGCCTCCAGCTGCAGCTTCAGGCAGACCACTGAAGGTCAGGGCAAAATGGGCTGCCCTCGCCAGGGCCACCTCCCAGGGCCGTCTGTGGCCCCTCTGTGCTCTCAGGGTGCTGCTGGAGCACAGAAGCAACCCTGCAGGCTCTTGCTGTCTCCAGGGTCCTTGGTTCTCCTTGGGCAGCTCCAGCTGAGGGACTGCGCTCTGTTCGGGGGCAGTGGAGGAGAGCCGGGTTCCTGGAGCACGCAAAGCGCCCACTGCGGTGGAGGAACCCCACTGGGTTAATCCGTGGCCCTATCTTCTCCCGGGGAGAGAGGTGGCACAAGTGGAGTCATTCTCCATCTCGGTTGAGGGCTGGTTTGGCAGAGTTCTCGGGCCTCCTTTCCCCTCACTCATGCCAATCGTCAGTGAATGAGCCCCACTGACCAGCAGGTGCAGCCTTAAAGGGAGCTGGGTCAGGGGCTCCGTTTGCCTTTGTTCCGCCAGGCAACAGGGCCACGTCCATCTTCTCAGCTGAGCAAGCTTATGGGGATGGCAGAGCGGCTTGAGGAGTTTGGGGTGGGGGACACAGAAAATGGGGGAGGGCGATCCCCTCGTTCAGCTTAGGAGCATCTTTGAAAGATTCTTGTGGGGTGGGGAGGCAGGGGCACCTCTGGGCCCTAATTGTGGCCAACTACTAGCCAGGGCGGGAGCCTGGATTCTGACCTTTCACAGACTTTGTCTTTGCTTCCTTATAAACTTTTTTCTCCTGGAAGTACAGATGCCCCCCAGAATTTGCGCTTCCTGGGAGAGTTTGCATTGGGTGGTTCAATGCACTGAGCATTTGCCCAGAAGTCCTGCTGTAGCCCAGGGGCTTCCTCACTGAGAAACCTCCGCTCTGCCTCTGCATTACTGCAAGCTGGAAAGATGCTCAGCTGCTCCTGAGCTCAGCCCTGCCTAAGAGGGGATCCAGAAGGAGGACAGGGAGGCAGCAAAACTTTCCTCTGCTCATAGGTGGAAGACAACCTCTTGCCACCTGGAACCGTCCTTAAACAGGGATTAGCTGCAACATCCAGGGTTGCCAGACTGGCCAATGGGAAAAGGCCCTTGATGGAATGACCCCTGGCAGGCAGGACAGGGTGGGGTGCTCCTGACTCCCCAAACTGGGGAGGACCCCAGAAGGAGGCTTCTTACCTGGGCTGATTGCTGCCTGCCTACTGTGCTTTCCATGATCTCTCCTCCCGGGACTTTAGCTGATGTGATCATGGCCCTGCTTTCCCAGGGAAAGGAAGCAGGTCATGTAGGGTTCCCAGATGTGAGAAATCGGAGGGCTGAGGACAGGGTGGCATCCTCAAAGCCTTTTCTCCACCACGCTTGCCTGGAAAATTCCTGCCACTGGGCTGGGCGAGAGTGTCTGCTGCTGGTGTGAAACTCTAGCTCCTCTTCCCTATGCCGTTTCTCACAAGAACCACGTGCCTCACAAGCAAAAACACAGGAAGGCTCCATGTTGCCTGTCTTAACTAGCAGGGCCAAAGATGAGCCAGCATTTGGAAGAAAGGCTCGTGGATCCCTTCGTTTCTGAAGGGGAGAAAATTCCTGTCGTGTGCAGTACAGTGTATGTGAACATTACACGCAGTGTCCTCTGGTCCCCCATTACTACAGTTGTGGGTTTACTGCATACCTCAGCTAACTGATTAGCAAAGAGTTCATCTGTTTGCTGGGTTGGGTGGCCTATGTATACCCCTTTAGCAAAATCATTTCTTTTTCCTCTGAGAATCACCCAAATATTTCCAGCCTATTTTTGTGTACTGAGCTGTGGTGGTACAGTGGTTAGAATGCGCTACTGCAGGCTGCTTCTGCTGACTGCCAGCTGCCGGGCTCCAGGTTGACTCAGCCTTCCATCCTTCCGAGGTCAGTAAAATGAGGACCCCAATTGTTGGGGGCAATTTACGGACTCTGTAAACTGCTTATAAAGAAGCACTGTGAAGTGGTATATAAGTCTAAGTAGTATTGCTACTGTGGAGGTGTAGTCATTTCTTACATATAATGCGACATGCGGCCATCTTGTTGGGTTTATTTCTTTTGAACAGTTTACATCTGTTTCCTCTCCCACTTGCTTCAGACTTTGTCTCCCAGTTGATGTCATGGTAGTTAATGTCTCCCTATTACTACTGTAGTGTGTTTCCCGCACATATTAAATGTAGTTTTAAATGGAACTACATCTACATGGAGAGAAGTAAGCAGTGGGATACCACAAGGTTCTCTTTTAATCCCAGGACTCTTCAATATCGTCATAAACGACAGATGAGGGAATAGAAGGGCAACTCATAAAATTTGCAGGCAACACTAAGCTGGCAGGAATAGTCAATGCCTCAGAAGATACACTCAAGATCTTGATGGACCTTGATAGATTTGAATACTGGGCCCTATCTAGGAAAATGAAATTCAGCATACATAAAAATAAGATTTTACATTTAGGCAATAAAAACCAAATGCACAGGTACAAATTAGGTGAAACTTGGCTCAATAGCAGAGGGATCATGGAGCCTAGTGGACAATCACTTAAATATGAGCCAGCGGTGTGCTGCAGCTGCCAAAAATGCCAGTGCAATCCTAGGCTTTGGGATAGAATCAAGATCATACAAAGGGTCAGTACCTCACTTTATAAGGTCTTGGTAAGACCACGCTTGGAATATTGCATCTAGTTTTGGTCACCACAATGTAAAAATGTTGAGACTCTGGAAAGAGTGCAGAGAAGAGCAATAAAAATGATTAGAGGGCTGGATGCTGAAACATGAAGAACGGTTGTGGGAATCTAATCTCGTGAAAAGAACGACTAGGAGTGAGATGATAGGAGCGTTCCAATATTTGAGGGGCTGCCTCAAAGAAGAGGGGGGGTCAACTTATTTTCCAAAGCACCAGAAGGCAGGACGCATGCTGGAATTAAGGAAAAACTCCCCCCCCCCCCCAAACAGTGAGGACGATCAGTAGAACAGCTTGCCTTCAAAAGCTGTGGGCACTCCATTACTGGAGGCTTTTAAGAAGAGACTGGATAGTTTAGTTAAAAGAACAATTATCTGATTGATAATGTATGAATATATATTAGGATGATAATGTGAGAATTTATTTAAACTATAAGTGAGGACTATGAAAAGATAGCACAAAAAATTTGTAACCAACTGACGCACTGTAACTGGAAGATGGTTTTATGTTTGTATGTTTTGTTTGTATATGTATGTATGTTTGTTTAAAAATAAAATTCTTATAATAAAAAAGAAGAGACTGGACAGCCAGCTGTCTGACATCATATAGGGCCTCCTGCTTCTGCGGGCAGGGGGAGAGGTTGGACTCAGAGACCTCCAAGCTCTGTCACTCTGTAAAGGAATAACAAAATGTCCATTTATTACCTCTGCTTGGTTGAATGGCCTGTAGTATGCACCTATGGCAGTGTCATTCCAAATGCATTCAAGAAAGTTTTCACCATTGATATTGTGGGTTTCAGTAAATGTGTAGTGATTTCTTACACATAATGCAACTTCGGCTCCTCTTTTGTTAGGTCTGCTTCTTTTGAACAGTTTATATCCTTTTAGAGTACGTTTCGGTCAACTTCCATCCCACCAAGTTGCCAGGTAATGGCAACAATATTATATTGCTCTTGAGCTGTCCCTGTTAGTTCCTCATCCTTTGAGCATTCATATAGAGCAGTGTTTCTCAACCTTGGCGACTTTAAGATGTTTGGACTTCAACTGGAATTCTGGGAGTTGAAGTCCAAACATCTTAAAGTCGCCAAGGTTGAGAAACACTGCTAGAGAGGCATCTGAGCCCTTTATTTGCTTCCTCCATGTCCTGTTTTATATCTGAGCTCCCCCTCCTTTACCTAATGGTTTGATTGGTTGTCAGGTGAGTTGCCACCTTGAGGTTGGCAATGCTGCAGTTCAACCTCAAACAACTATTTGCTGCCCAAATGCTGAAGATCGGTGTTGCTTTTCTCTGTGTCATTGTTCAGGTGGCAAAGCTAATACAGCACCACTGGCTTCATCCTAGAGAACAATGTGGACTGCTTGCTTGGTGTAGGCATTCCTTCTTGCATCTTCTCCCTTCTTCTGCTCCTGGTGGTAGTGAATCACCGGCTGACTCCCTTTTTATTATGAAATATGCAGCACCATCAGAGGAAAGACGAAGGGGGACATTCCACCCCATACAGCTTTATGGCCCAAAGTGGATACGTGGCAGGAGGGAGGGGGACAGAGGCACCTGAAGACTGTGCCAGGGCAGTGGCATGGCTGACACATTTCTCTTTCCAGGAGTCACAATGGGGAAGCACAACAGCAAATTGGCTCCAGAGATGCTGGACGACCTGGTGAGGAGCACTGAATTTAATGAGCAGGAGCTGAAACAATGGTACAAGGGCTTTCTGAAAGACTGCCCCACAGGCATCCTCAACTTGGAGGAATTCCAGCAACTCTACATCAAGGTACGTACAGTATGGAAGGAGGAGGGCAGCTGAGTTGCGGCAGCTTACTCCAGCCAGGCACTGTCTTTCTTGATGTATGAATGTCAAAGGCTGGGAAGCTTGGCTGTCCCATTTTAAGAAGTGTGTTGGTTGGATCTTATGATGTATGATTTATCACTTTTTTGCTTGTGTGTATACTGAGAGCTTATGCACTGGAGACAAATATCTTGTGTGTCCAAGCACACTTGGCCAATAAAGAATGTTCTATTCTGTTCTACTTTCTGAGTACTATAGATTTGATGAAACTCACTTGGATAATGTTGGCTTATCAGTGAAGCCTCCCATCTGGAGCTCAAGGTGGCCATTATACCCATAGATTTATATATTGCTTCACGGTGCTGTACAGCCCTTTCTAAGCAGTTTACACAGTCAGCCTCTTGCCCCCAACAATCTGGATCCTCATTTTACCAACCTCAGAAGGATGAAAGGCTGAGTCAACCTTGAGCCGGTGAGAATCGAACTCCTGGCAGTGGGCAGTGAGTTAGCCCTGCAATTCTGCATTCTAACCACTGCGTCACCACAGCGCTTACGTCCTGTATTATGTCCTGTAACATCAGTCCTGTAAAGCAGGAAAGAGTGACTGGCTCAGGGTTACCTAGAAAGCTCTGGTTCATAAGAGAACTTGAGCCCAAGACTTGGTATACTGGAAATAAATAAATCTGAGGTTCATCACTCCTAATCCAACAGATTAGCCATGTCACTTTACTGGCTTTCCAAGGGATGGGATGCCCTCTTCAAGCCATTTGTGATTTTCTGAAATGAATCTTTGGAAGCGCAATGAAGTAGAAGTGGCATTTCTGTGCAGCATTGTTGGGTGAGGTTCTCAAGGTGTGGAAGGCTGCTGGTCCTGCTGGTGCGGCACCTGCAGATGTTTCACCTGAGGATGTCCTGTTGCCTGCAGCAGCCCTTGTGCTGACGCCTCTCCCATTTTTCCTCTTGCAGTTTTTCCCCTACGGTGACGCATCCAAGTTCGCCCAGCATGCTTTTCGCACGTTTGACAAGAACGGAGATGGGACCATTGACTTCCGGGAGTTCATTTGCGCTCTGTCCGTCACTTCCAGGGGCAGCTTTGAGCAAAAGCTGAATTGGGCCTTCGAGATGTATGACTTGGATGGCGACGGGAAGATCACACGCTTAGAGATGCTAGAGATCATTGAGGTAGCAGAAGTTCCCTTGGACGGATTTCAGGCTGGTTTGGTGTTCATAATTGGGCCAGTGCCAGGGATGGCCAAGCTGAAATCATGTTGCTGAAATTGCAGCAGTTCATCACTCAAAGGAGACACAATTTTCTATGGCTTTAAAATGTTTTTTTCCTTCCTGGGAACCCCATAAAATAGGCTTGACCAAATTAGGAAAATCAGGAAATCTTTGCAATTCCCAATTCCCCCCCCCCCCCCCCCCCAAGTTGTCCTTTCCTGAAGATCAGATAAATGCCATGGACCATATCTCCCCATGGCTGGTCCCCTGCTGGTGGGTCTTCCTTCAGGTATCCAGAAGTCTGTGCGTGGTCTAGGCTGCTCATTTTAAATTGTAAATTTTTAGACTTTCAGCTTATTTAATGGTTTTATATTGGATTTTAAATTTATTCTTTTGTATT
>JAEANM010006197.1:0-18826 GCA_017656035.1 Myanophis thanlyinensis | reverse complement strand
ATAATAGTTGCAACTTGGCTGCTTGTCTACCTTCATTTTCCATCTTATAAAAGAACAGTCAGCTGTGCCTTACCTTTTCCATGAATTTGCTGCTACTTATTTAATGACCCTGGAATTAATCTGAAGTTTTCAGTGAAGAAGTTGTGGGTTGAAGAAGCAGTGCTTCTAATCTTGGATTCTGACCCATTCTGTTCGGCTACGTGATGTTGAGACGCTCATTTTTTCATGACCCTACAACTATACTATCCGCATGAAATTATTAATGTGAATTTGCTGTATTAGTGTGAACAATCTGGGCTGAGTTTATAACATTTGATGAATTACAGGAAGTAAATAGTTACTGTCTGACTAACTTGAATCGAGGAGAGTAACAAGGACAACTTGAATTTATCACCTTCAGTGACATGGCTCAGTGGCTAATGTCTACAGTCACTGTTCATCTTCTTTGTAATGTGTATAAGGTATCACTGAATGTTCTTTAGTGACAGCATGAGTAATGATGTATTTTTATGGCAGAAAATAAAGTCAACAGTATTCTTTGTATAACAAAATTTATTCCTTGCATTTCAGATCTTAAAATTACAAACTGATGAAAAGTAACTGCTTGGAATGGGCAGTGTGATTATATATTAGCTCAGGGAAAATACCATTCCCTCCCTCCCACCCTCCCTTCCTTCCTTCCTTCCTTCCTTTTGATACTAATTTTTGGGAGAAGAGTACAGTTATTATATTAATTTTTAACCAAATGAAATTGATAAGATTTTCACTACTTTTCCCTCTAGTCCAAGTGACAAGAAGAATGGTACCACCATGGTAGTAGTCTTTTCTTTCTTTGGTCAGGGTTGTACCAGATAGGAAGATGTCAAGTAGGAAGATGAATCAATGGAAGGGAATTAATGCCAAAAAAAAAATCCTTATCAATAGAAACCACAAGCCTTCAAAGATGGACCCAAGGGAAAAGAAACAAAGAAACTGATATTTTCTTTCACTCAGTAGAGGGAAAGCATAGCCATCGACGGAAGCCACAGTAAGTGCAGTATGAACAGAAAATCAGGCCATTCCCCAGGGAGAAAGCGAGAGGAAGGAAGGAAGGAAGGAAGGAAGGAAGGTGACTTTCAATTTTTTTCAGTGTGGTAAACTACAAAAAGAGAGGTGGTTTAAGTTGTATGATCAACCTGACCCTTTGAAAATGACAAGCAGTTTTCAAAGGAAAACTATTGATTTTCAGTATTGCACTATTGGTGCAAAATGACAAGTAGTTTCCAAAGGAAGTCATCCTAGAGAATAGGGATGCCTGTATATTTATATATATATATTATATTTATATAATATTGGAAAATATGAGCTATTCTGCTATTGATGTATTCTTCAGTATGAGAGTTATTTTAGCTATGGCTGTGATTACTGCATCTTGGATATTTTAATGGAATCCTCCAATTCAAACTGGATTTTAAATACTTCTCCAGTATACTTAACAGAACTGCTTCTATTGTACGGCTTCATTTTATCGCTTATCCCAGATTTGTAAAAATGTTCCATGTATTCCTGTTTTCTGCTCCCTAATTTTTAGCTATAAAAATATTCTGGTTTGTTTTGTTATTTTATACAAAAGCACTGCAAGATACAGAATTGCAAGTTCATATATTCCTTCAGCTTATGTATCTTCAGCAACATATTCCTAATGCTTTCTTTGCTTGCTCTTATAGCTACAGGATATAAAACTGGCTGGAGTTTCTACCCTTTCCTTCTCCATTGGCAAGCTTTCTGTCTTCAAAAAGAGCCCACCCCACCCCCCCTTTTTTTTTTTGCTTTTTTTTTAGCATGTTATTTTTAACTGTTCCAGGGCAAGTTCCTGCCTTTTCTAGCTGGAGTCTATTATATTGTTTTCTTTTGAAACAACTATAGTAGAGAACACTTGAAGGAACTTAGCCCATAAAAAAGTATCTCAGTTTTCTTTCAATTCATCCTCTCTTCTGGAAGCAGCAAGGAAATTAAAATAAATTTAAAACACCATTTTCTTATTTTAGATGTCTGCGTATTGGAAAGAATTATGTTCACTGTCTTCAAGCGCCTAACTAAAATTGCGACTTGTATCAGCTCAAGACTGTCTGCTTAGCATTAGCTGAAATTGCCAGAATAAAAGTTTGATACGTACATGGTTTCTTTGGACCCGGGGACGCAGACACCCATGCTCAGCAAGCTCAGTTAAAGCCATCCTGGAGTAATGCTTACATTCAGAACATACACCATTGACTAGGCTTGCTTCTCCATTTAAATATCTTAGTGAATCATCTGTTATGTAAGTGATTAAACAGATGTGAATATGTATATTAAAAACACTTCAAAGTGCACTCTTGCTAAAGAGTAGGAACAATTAAATAATATTCCAGTTGTAAACCAAAGATAAAGCAAGAAAATTTAAAGTTTATTGCCTATCTATAGAAGGAAAAGCTCTTTCTGTTTTATTTTCATTAGAAATGTCATGGACCAGAATCAAACTAGCCTCAAAATAAACCCTGAATCTATCAGGTGTGAACGTTGCCAGGATTAGCTAGGACAGAATGATTTAGTCTGAATGAAAAGGATATGTAGAGTGCATCGAGGCATTATGGTGAAGCAATATAGAAGCTTCCATTAGCAAAGAATTACTTGCTTTAGCTATGCAACTTATGGTGATAAAGGGTTTGGTTTTCCAACTCATCCTATTATTAGCACCTGGAGCAACTTTTCCACATGCATGAGTTAACCCTGCAAACGTACTTGCTGACTAGAAATTCTGGAAATTGAAGGCCTAAGAGGTCTGAAGAAGTTTGGGAAGGATAGTTTGGAGCATTGCTGGCTGGGGAATTCTGGGAGTTGAAGCCTGCCAGGCTTAAAGTTGCCAAGGTTGGAGACCCCTGGTCTGGAGGATTCTTGTTCAGAGTTATAGAGTCAACCTGAACTATCTACATTTTCTTTTTCTGAACAGCAACCCTGATGGAGCAGGAAATATTAAATAACCAGGCTTCTTTCAAATGTGGGTACCTCATAATACTGCTCCACTGAATTTGTTATCCTTGGTTCAAATTGTTCTCCTACTAGTGTTAACTAGATAACATCTTCATTTTTTATCTAACTGTTAAGATCTGTTATCTATTTATCTGTTTATGTACCTTCAATCTTGTACTCGAAATTCAGTGTACACAATCATAATAATTTAAATAGACAAACTCTTTTCTACACTCTATTATATATGCCTCAGTCATATCCTCTTGAGGCTCAAGGGCTGGACCCAGATCAGTTCTTTTTTAGGCAATAGTTTCAACTTTTGTTGCCTTAAATCTCCAATAAATGTGGAGGGTATAGGTTGGGTGGGGGGAATGAAAAGAGTAGATCCATTGTCCGTATCTCTACCCACATCCATATTTGTTCCTTGTTCATTGTAGTGGCATCACTACAATAATTAGTAATGTCATTTAGGACACAAATGCCAAGAAAAGCACATGCCAAGCGCCTCACGTGTCATCCTAGTGCAATAGAGCCCCACCCTTAAACTAATGCCTAAAAGTTACAAACTAGCCAAAATTAAAATCAAAACAAAATCAAACAAAAATCCAATCCTGTCCATTTGCATATTTGCAAATATTTCATTTCATCCTTTTAAAGCTGAACAACATCAACGCTAAGTAAATGGACATAACTCTTTATTACTGCTTTAAAAAAGGGCTTTGGTAACTCTTTATGGTTTGAAAAAAAAAGAGAATATCTGATCTATTTCTATTCTGGCATTCGATAACTCCTCAAACTAATTTCTGCCTAAAAATAAAGCTAATACCATATTAGAGTACAATTCTTTTTCCTCAGATAATGGAAATATTATAAACTGTTATACTTATTTACACTTATCTTGTATTATAAACTGGTACACTTATTTCTCTGTTGTGCCTCATGTTTTTACTGTTATTGTAAAAAGTCTAGCTTTTTCTAAAAGTGAAATGAAACACAATGAAAAATAATCTTTTATCACTTACTTCAGGCGGTGACTAAAGCAGTGTCCAAGGCTCCTCTAGTGACCATGTGGATTCTGAATTTTTTCCAGGTTTATCCGGCTGTCTGGAACTTGATCTGGGCATTGGGATCAGAGGCAAAAATTGCTGCTGTCAGAAGACGGGTTAAAAAGAGCGGGTGTGTTGATTTCTAGCAGTTTCCTTTTTCTCGCAAAAGGCCTTTTTTAATTTGAGAGGGGAGGAGAAATATTTCAGCCAGGGTGGAGATTGTGCACACAAAGAAGGAGAGGAAAAAAGAGGCTTGCTTCGTTCTGTTGCTTTTTGAGGAAAAAAATAGGAAAATTATTGGAAAAAATGAAACACTCCACCACTAAACTAAGATGACTCATAAGTAGAAGGAAGGAATTCAGTCCTCCAGTTGCCGCAGGCTATTCAGTTAAGAAATTGAATATCCTCTGGTTTTCTAAATAATGTTTGATCAAGAATGGATTTTGAAGTTCATCTGTGTGTGTGTGTGGGTGTGTGTGCGCGCGCGCGCGCGCATGTGCTTGTGTGTGTGTAGACAACATTGTTTACCTACTCCCAGGGGAACCAAATGTGTACTCAATCAATTAGTTGTGATATTTGAACTGGGAATCTACTACATCGAGTCACTTTTTGAGGCACAACTCCTCTCTCTAGCAAACTAATTAAAAACAAAATGCAGCTTTCAGACTGAAGAAGTTGTGAACATTTGTTCTACAGAACCTATAGCAAATTGTTATAGGAGAAACTGCATACAAATTTATTTATTTATTTTATTGTCAATATTTATATACCGCCCCCTCTCCCGAAGGACTTGAGGCGGTATACAGCCAATAAAATACACAAATAAACAATTTAAAAACCAATTAAAATTAAATTAAACTAAGGCCGATTGAATCAAGATTTAAAATTTTTTTAAATTAAAACAATTTAAAATGCATTAAGAACCAATTTAAAACCAATTTAAAATTTAAAAATTTAAAATTTAAAATCCCCCACCGACAGTACTAGGCCAGACCGGCTTGTTGAAACATAAAGGTCTTCAGTGCACACCGGAAGGTCTGTAGGTCCGTAATGGTCCGGATCTCCAGGGGCAATTCGTTCCAGAGGGAGGGTGCTGCCACAGAGAAGGCTCGAACCCTTGGGGCTGCCAGGCAGCATCGTCCTGACAAAGGAACCCCTAGGAGACCAGCCCTGTGGGAATGCACAGGTCAGCGGGAGGCTGATGGTGGCAACAGGCGGTCCCATAGGTACCTGGGCCCCAAGCCATGGAGCGCTTTTGTAGTATATCCATATAAGGAAGTGTCAAGGAGTGGAGCTTTGGCGGGAAGAAATCAGAGAGCGGAAAATCCTCTCTGATTGGTTAAGACGTGCCGGGCAAAAAGTATAAAGAGCTGTCTTTTCTGTTAGTTTTCTTATCTTGCTCGGAGTGACTGGCAATTGCTAAGAATAAAGAAGACTGTGTTTTAACGAACTCAAGTGCCTCTGTCTCGTCTTTGCCCACAATAAAACAGCTTTAAAGGTGATAACCAACACCTTGAATCATACCCGGAAGACCACAGGGAGCCAATGCAGCTCACAGAGGAGAGGTGTAACATGGGAGCTCCGAGGAGCCCCCAGAATCACTCGCGCGGCCGCATTCTGCACCAACTGCAGCCTCCGGATGCTCTTCAAGGGGAGTCCCATGTAAAGAGCGTTGGCATAGTCTAGGCGAGAGGTAACAAGGGTGGAAGTGACTGTGCGAAGAGTGCCCTGATCCAGAAAGGGCTGCAATTGGGAGATCCTTTGGACCTGATAAAAAGCCCCCCTGGAGACGGCCGCAATCTGATCTTCCAACGACAGCCATACATCCAGGAGGGCAACCAAATTGCGAGCCCCTTCTGCGGGGGTTAAAAACTCTCCTCCCATGACCAGCGATGGAACAAGCTGGCTGTATCTGGGCGCAGGAAACCACAGCCACTCAGTCTTGGTTGGGTTGAGCTGGAGCCTATTTTGACCCATCCAACTCTGCACAGCCTCCAGGTTAAATAAAGAGGTTATTAGATGCTGTCCTTGCTTATAGTTGACTGCATTAGACTGACCTCTGACAATGCAACCTCCCCTCTTGTCTTCACAGTTTTGTCTTTATTTCATCCCTACTGAATAAGTGAGATAGTCATAGATCATCATTACGGTACAGTACAGTACAGAATATTTCCCCCTGAAGTCAATAGCATTAAGATGTGCAAAATCTGTAAAGCTTTATTTTGCAGGTGAGGTTGTGGGTGATCTGCCATGGGTGTGACCAGAGATAGGTTTTGAGAGTCTTGGGAGAGACAATCTCCTCTTTGGTCACTAACCATTGTCCATCACAGCAATTGCTTGACATTTGTTTGCCCTCCTGACTTTTTTTTTTAAAAATCTGTCACCTTCCCATCCCCAAGCTACTTTTATTGACAATGTTCCTCTAATCTTTTTATCAAGAAATGCTATTTAACTCAAAGGGATTTTTTTTTGGGTATGGACAATTTTCTTCCAACCAGTTGAAGTGCCAACATGGTCAGAACTCATTTTGGCTAATTTATGCAACAACCTTGCATAAAAGGTTAGCAGATTGTTAATTACTACATTTATCAATATTTTTATTGTCAAGGAAAGAAAAAAGGTACTTCTAATTAAAGTCTGCCTTAATGCACACCATTTTGTATAATGCAGCTAAATGTCAGATGGTTTGTATGCAAGAATCTGTAAATGCTATTTGCTACTTTAACTCAGGCAGCAAAATGTTCTGAACAGTTTTGACCGTTTCCCCATATATAATCATGAATATCAATTTTCCATTTATAATCATAAAAGCAGATGAGAGACTGATGCAATATATCTTGACCAATAAGTGCATTTAACTTCTATTTATTATCATCATCACAGCTTTGCCATTACAGGTTTTTTTTATTTATACAGGACGAGATTCCTGGTTTCAGCATGATTGCAGACAGCTGAAGTAACAGATAACCACTTAAAAATAAAGCCCCAGAGGTTTGTATTATGCTCGCTGTCACCACAAAAAGAAAAAGAAAGAGCAAGAGATAACAGCCCTTAGAGTCAGTGGCTGCCATGTTTATGTGGCTATAACAGGGGTTATAACAGGCCAGCACTCAGGAATTCTGGGAGTTGAAGTCCACGAGTCATCAAGGAGCCATAATTGCCCACCCCTGGGCTATAACATCGCAGATAACTAACACCCGCTATGATGTTTGTGTCAGCAATTAATTAAAGAGTCAGGAGTATGTTTAATATCAAGATTAGTCTTGTTATTAAAAAATTGCTACAGAGAGTGAGAAGAAGTTGCGGTAGTATCCACTGGAAATGGACTACAGAGAGAAAAAAAAAGGAAAGAGAGATGAAAAACAGAATTTTTTTGTATTTGAACTAGTTTTGCAGCCCATGTACAGGATAGCCCTAATATATGATTGATAGATGTTCTTGGAAGTATAAGTTAGGCTTCTGATTAATGCTTCACTCCTTATTTTATTTACTGTGCTTATTCTCTTTATTTTATTGAAATAAAACAATTTTAAAATGCATTTGTATGATGAAGATATAGCTTCCCATTTCCTTTTTTAGAATTTAAAACTATTTTAGGAAGCGAGGCAGGAAACTTTGCCAGCTGGTGTTGGAGTTTAAATGTGAATAGATTAAAATAGATACTAGAATTTGAGTGTTATCCCTCTCTGGTAATATACATATATGTCTGTGTGTTTATAAAGTGTGTGTGTGTGTGCACGCGCATGTATTGGACCTTCCATAAAGTGAAGCTGTACACTCATTATAGCCAGTTTTTATTTTTAAAGGCATAAAAACCTGCTGCTGTTCTTTTCTTTTGTGTGTGTGGGGTGATTATCTTCTTTTGGAAATAGAGAATGGTTATGATAAGCTTTTGCATATTCAAAACCCAACACATTTACTAAAGTGATAAGCAAAATTAAATGGCCGTGTCATGAGTGATTACATTCTCATGTTGATTCAACCTCCTTCTTATACTGTATAATTCACGGATTCATCGGGACCACAATGAATACACACCTCTGTATTCTGCTCAGGATGGGAACTACAACAAGAATGAAAGGAAGCTAAAAGATATCAATCTTTTAAAAAATGAACCCTAGGGGTTATGTACTCTATTTTTCAGTTATATTTCATTTAAACTGATGGATACCACAGGTAGTCCTTGACTTTCGACCACAATTGACCCAACATTTCTATTGCTAAGTGAGACAGTTGTTAAGTGATTTTTTCCCATTTTATGACTTTTCTTGCCACCGTTGTTATGTGAATCACTGCAGTTGAGTTGGTAACACAGTTGTTAAGTGAATCTGGCTTCTCCATTGACTTTGCTTGTCAGAAGGTCGCAAAAAGTGATCACATAACCCCAGGACACTGCAATCGTCATAAATGAGTCAGTTGCCAAGCCTTTGAATTATGCCACAATGGTCGGTAAATGTGAAAAATGGTCAAAAGTCACTTTTTTCAGTGCCGTTGTAATTTTGAACAGACACTAAACAAACTGTTGTAAGTTGAGGACTACCTGTATCGCTAAGAGAAATTGGTGTCAAAATTTTCTTCCCTTTTCTTTCTTACATAATTACAAATCTGGGATCATGGCAATCATAATGAAGGTGATGATTAATTTCTAACCTGGCTCATAGAAACACCAAGACTCAGACATGACTGAATGGATAACATCTTCACCTTCTTCATCATCATCCAAATAATCAGCGTTTCCTTTATGGATGATAGGTATAATTGCATTTTTTGAAATGTACATTTCATTATATAGAAATTTTTGTTCCTTTTGCTTAGGAAATAAAGTACAGCCAGAAGATACAGAATTATTTTCACTTGGTATAAAATATTAATAATAACAACAAACTATTAACAAAATTTAGTATGACACTTTAGTATTATGATCTGATTAGTAAGCAAAAGTTCTAAATGAACAACAATAATATTCTTAATACTGTATAGAATGTAATGTTTGTTTATGCCAGGTTTTGTATTTTTTCTTTCAGTGCTTTAAACTGCGGTTGGGTATTTAATGACTAATTGACATCCGCAAAACTTCTCTTTTGAGGCTATTATTTAATAAGAACAAAGTGGTTCTGTGTATTAAATAAATAAGCAAACCACTTGGAATACATTTTAATACTTTATGTTATTAATGGAGTACACTTTGCCTAATGTGTTTATTGAAAAATTGTTGACCAATGATGCAACATTTTGCCCAGTTAAAAGTCACAGCAACAAGAATTTGGGTGTGTGTATATATATAGAGAGAGATTTATCTTTTATTGCAAAGACCTGTGCTAGAAAGCTCAGAAACCTGCGTATTACTGGCTTATGGTGAGGTGCATGTTTTTGGATGCTGAGTGTGCATTGAATGTTGAATGGACATTAATTCATTGAAACATTTCCTGGGCCTTTGAACATTCCTGTAATACCTGCTGAACCTGTACAAATGTTATTATGAAGATCACAGCATGTAGCATGTGTCTAGGAGAAAGGAGCATATACAATACACTTAAACAAATGTCAGGAAAAAAACAGTCCTGTGGGCCTTTTATAGCTTCAACCACTATTTATCAGTGACATCTCTCTCAAAACAGATTTCCTATCATTGCATTGATCAAAAGTCGGTTTTTCGAAGCCCACCTGGAAAACCTTAGCTGTTCATAATGAGGAGGCTTCTGTACTTCTGTGCTTACTGAGTGATACATTAGTATTTGTACTGTGTTAAAATATTGTATTGTTTAGATAATTTGGAGTATTGGAAATAGAGAAAAGGAAAGGTATAGTCTAACAGTATTAATTTAGCATATCGCTATCACAAGCATAACATTATTTGACTTTTCATACAAAATTAAGTATAATGTTGAAATAAATAAAAAATTTAAAAAAACCTGTAAATGATTTCAAAATGTTTGTGACACAATGTAGGTTTTGGTCTGGAAATGATTACTTAGTATTGAAGACATTTCTTGCCGGTTTATATCGCCCTCTAGTGTCTTTGAAATATGTTTCTGTATTTGCGTAATTTATGCCTTCTCGTTAATATTTTTATGAGATACGGAGGGGTTGCTTTTTTGTCAAATGGTAGCATTATTTACTCTGTAAATACCCTTTTCAGGTAAAATGTAAAAATGTATCAGTTATATGACTTTTTGGTGCTCACTAGACAATCAGCATACAGCCTTTTGGTAAATAAATAAATAAGAATTTTGGGGACCATCTGTAGTATGACCTGCTGCTGCTATAAATGTGAGGAAATAGTCTATGGCTTGTTTATTAATAAAAAACATTTCCAATAAAATGAACTATAAACTGTTGAGTGGTGGGAGAACATGACTTCTAGCTATGCATCTGGAAAAATGGCAAAATCTAGTGTACAAGAGGATGCATCCAGAAACTGTTCCCTCTCATGATTTTCCATGTTCTGCTCTCAGCTTATCTAGCCTCAAACTTTGCTGTAATAGGCTGCATACTCTTTCCTTGATGGACAAGGCTGAGCAATTTCTGTTGTCCAACTGGTTCCATTTTGCATGGGCTCTTGGCTGAGACACAAAGGGGGCTTACAGCTGTGCCAGTTCTTCAGAAGCTTGTTCATGGTTCCTTGATCTACAATGCCCAGAAGTTGTTCTTTTTCTTCCTCTGAGTCTGATCGTGCCTTCCCAGGAATGTGCACGTGTGTGTGGCCCATGAAGGGGTCTTTGTTCATGTTCTCAAAGAATTGCTGGACGCAAACCTTGGCAAAACTCTTAGCATGTTTTGTACATGTCTCTTCGAAGAGCTTTCGCTCAATGTCAATATAGTGGGACCAATATTTGCTCTTCAAAAAGGCAGATTGAGTAAAGCAGGGACGTATGGCTCGGACAAGGAAAGCCAGCAGAGTTACTAGCAGCACAAAGACCCAGCCTGTTGCCTGCAGAGGGAAAGAAAAGTCATAATAATAATAATAATACTAATATATTAAGCTATTAAGGTAGGTAAGCTAAGGTTATTTGAGTCAGATCTGGTTTTTTCCCCCCAATTTATTCAGCTTTGGTTAAAACAGAATGGACTATCGGAGGACAGCGTAGGAGAGCTTATTCCTGTGGCAGATAGAATAATGTGAAAACCAAACCAGCATTTGGCTTTGTAGTGGAAAAACTTGATTGTTTTTGAATTATAGATGCCCATGGTGATTTCATGGACAAAACAGCATCTCCATATAGTTGACTATACAACTGAAGAGATTCCTATTAAGACAAGACTTTCTTTAGGGTAGGGTGAAGTGGAATGAATGTAGGGCAGTGTTTCTCAACCTTGGCAACTTTAAGATGTTTGGACTTCAACTCCCAGAATTCCTCAGCCAGCTTTGGCTGGGGAATTCTGGGAGTTGAAGTCCAAACAACTTAAAGTCACCAAGGTTGAGAAACACTAGTGTAAGGTGAAATGGGTTGGGGTGAGAAAAGAGGAGGACAGCAAGTGTTCTGTGTGTCCCCTTGGCAATAACAGAATGGAGTATTTCCTTTCTAATTCTATAAAGATCTTCTGCAAAATACATTCAAGTCACATGAGCACGCAGTATTCATTGTTTGGGAAAAACAACAATTGATTTGATGAGTATGCAACATAAGAAGGATTAGGGCCTTTAGTGCCAGAGTTTAAAAGTCGATAATGTCCTTATGGGTTGACTGCCTGGAAGGAATTTGCACCTCATAAAAGATTCAGGAAATGAGTGTTGACAACAAACAACAACTTGCTCTGGATATAAACAGGAATCATGAATTATGTTAAACTACTTTTGCATGGCAAATGAAATATAGACTGGGGAAGGGTAAAGTAGGAGGCAATATCCATTCTTTTATTTGCTTTGAATCATACATAAATCATTAAATTGGGAATTAGGCTATGCTTTGTAGCATATACACAGTTGAACACACAATCCATGTCGTCTAATCCTCGGTGCAAATATATCTTCATTTTATTTTCACAAATATAAGTAGGTCACTTTGGAGAAGATAGGCACTAGAATAAGAGTAATTGGTAGCCACATCATGAGAAAAGAACCTTCATGAAACATTTTATGATTGCTATAAAGCTAGACCTCAAAAAAGGTGAAGGCAGGGTGTTCCACTTCTCTTGCTCAAGGCTTAAATGTGGCTTGCCAGTTGATCCTTGGCTATATATAACTTGGAAAAATGCTGAAATAATTGAAAATCTGTAATTTAGATCTTTCCAGATGGCTTCCTCCACAACCACAACCATAAACAGTCCCAAAGTTGCTTTTTCAGGAGGAAACTGGACTTTCTTGCTTTTTCTTTGAAGATGTTTCGCTTCTCATCCAAGAAGCTTCTTGATGAAAGTCCACTTGCCTCCTGAAAAAGCAACTTCGGGGCAACCATGACCCTGGACAACTGAGAATCTCTACCGATCTTTATCCATAAACAGTATTTTTACCCTGCTATGCAAGGCTTATCTATACTCCTCATCTTCTGATGCTTAAGCTGGCCAAGGCTGCCGTTTGTTGTTGGTCAATAAGAGAGTACTAAAAAGGGCAGCCAGCCAATGCCTCAACTCCTCCTCATCCATCCTTCAGCACAATTTCTTATCCCAGGTTGAGAGGAAAAAATTGCAATGGTCACAGAGTGAGGAACCAGTACAGTTACTTTTTATTGCACAAATGGGATGACTATAAGCTTAATGGTACCTTGTCCTCTGATGGGGGAGGACAACCCCAAGAGTTTCTACCTATGGAAAAGTCCTTCCTCTTCAGCTCCAGAAGAATAAGTTGATCAGCTCAGTTTTCAACCCTTTGATTTCTCATCACGATGATGGGAGACGTGTCAATTTAAAGACAGTGCTGCCTCCTTATGCAAAAATCCTCAATGCCTTATCAGTGATTTCAGAGGCTGTAGATAGCTGCGTCCAACTTTCTTCTAAGCCTTTGGATTCAAACATAACAACAATTCCATAGCAGCCTTCTCTAAACTTGTTTCTGCAGCATTTCAACCCCCATAATCTTAAAGAAATTGAAGGCCAACACAGTATGAAAGCACAGATTGGGAAAAAGCTATTCTACATGAACTAACTTGAATAAATTCATATATTCATTATTATTGTTTGCTTACCTGTGAAATGCAGCGTAGATACCTGGTTGCCACTTCTCTGGCAATCAGTTCTTGGCCACTGTAAATATCATTGCAGGGAATCTGGGCTAAAATCTCCCTGATTTCCTTCTCAGGAAGATGTCTATAGCTGCTGTTTCCAAGTTTGTGCATGGGAACAGAGGTACTGAAGGCACAGATAAAACATTCCCCGTGCAACAGTGTGACTGAGATCCAAATTACAGGAGCAATTATAGCCCGCTGAGCCATGGAGCAGAACATGTAACGCAAGACAGCTGGGTCTTTCTGTCGTTTCCCTATGGGCCTTTTCCATTCTTCAGCCAACATGGAAACATTGTTATTCATCACAAAACCAAACAGGAACAAGACTAAGGGAGGCATAAACAGGATACCCATGCCATAAGCCAGATTGTAGTTAGGTAGACATGGGCACTTGAAATCAAAAGCCACATAGATCTGTGCACTCAGGAGAGCCATGATGCCACATATGCCATTCATAAATGATTCCTGGTTGGACTGGAGGAACTGGAACACCATTCGGAATTTATCCATCTTCTTTGTTACGTTATGAGCACTCTCTTGTAGAAATATCAAAGGGATCCCTGGGTTTTCCAGAAGTTACAAAGAAAATGACAATAATCAGTGCAACTTCCAACTTTTTGCTTTTGCTTCTCCAGCAATTTTTTCATTATTCAGAAAACTTGCCTCTCTAGTTCTCTATTGCTGTCTACAAAAAGTTACTGTACCTTTCACCTCTGTTCTTCCCAGGATTTGGACTGTAGTTGCATCTGAACCATCAGTTCTGAACCATTTTGGATAAGTCTTGGCTTAATACAAGGAAGGTTGCTTCTATGACTCTCTCCCACACCTGTCCTTTTAATAGTCTGGATCCCCGATGGTGTTTCTTTCCGAAGAAAGCAGATGTTTTGATTCAGTTTCAAACACTTTTCATTTGTAACAGGAAAGGCATTTCTCTGATTTTGGTGAAGATGTTTGCAAGATGGGCTCCTCCCACACCCCCTAAAAAAACAGGATGCTCCACCTGCAGAAAGAAAGAAGAGAGCCTATGCAAAATGATGGGTGGGATGGGATTCATTCTTCATAAAAAGGATTCCTAGGCAACAAATATTATTCAGAGGCTTTCTCTCTCTTTTTTAGTATTGCTTTGAAATCGAAAAATCAACTTTTGCTTGGTATGGGAACATGGTGGGCTGGTATTTATAGTTCATGAAAAAAGAAGAAAATGTACATCTTTCTCCGCTCCCCCTGCAAAAAAAATAGCTGTCAATAAATCAATTGCAGTACTTACTCACTGAGTGGAGACCAAAACAACAACAACAACAAAAAACCCAAACCACCTCAAACAAAGCCATACAACATGTATGCAGCTCTGAGGTGCCTGGCACCCTTCTACTGCCTTAAAAGAAGTCCAACATTACCCTTAGGCAGAACTAGGGTTCTGTACTGGGCTTGGGGATCACAGAGCTATATGTCACTCAGCCTTCCCTATGGCTACCAGAATAATTTGTTGGTTTCTTTTGTGAAGCATAATATGCCAATCCTTGAGCTGGTATAAAACTGTATCAGCATAACATTGACTACTTCTGCTTCCTCTATAATCACTCTCTGTTCCTAAATGATGGCATCTAGAGCACAGAATCATAGGGCTAGAAGGGACCTTGGGAGAATTTCTGCTACTGTGTACATGGACTATTGAGAAAAGGGATTAGACAATTCCTTCCTTTCTCCAAATAGTCACCAATCACTTCCCTTAATGTGAGAAGCTGAGGGGGCTGGGGGTAGAGATGAATTCCCACCCATGATGGTATCACATACAAATAGAACTTCAACAGGACTAACAGTTCAAATAAATAACTCAATACACAATAGATTAACAAATATAAGGAACCTAATTTATGTTTAGCTCCATTATTTTCTTCTGAAACTCCAATCTTTCTCCAGATTGAGGTGCATTTCTTACCTGACAGGAACCAGGCTAGGAAATTAAACACCCTGTCATTATGGAAGAACAAAAACAAAACAAGGTCCCCTTGCCTTTAAAAATTCATTTGATAGAAAGGGAAAACTTCCAGCTCCTGTTTGTTTGCCCAGAGTTCAGGTTTCCTAGTATCTGGTCTCAATTTAGAGTGAAAGATTGAATCAGTTTTACACATTTCAATCTCTTGGAATGCTACCACTGAAGCATTCGTAATACATTCAGAGGAACAAGGATTTGTTGAGTCTAACCATAATAGAGTCACTATTATAAGCCAGTCTCAGTATATTTCCATTTTTTAAAATTATCCCTGCAATGTCTGTAAGAATGTAAAAATACCTTTTCAGGGAAATCAGCATGCAAATACAATTGATCTCCATGCAGCTTGTTCATCCTCAGCTTACTTTAGGAAATAGCCTATTTGATTAAAGCTCTTAGTAAATATGGACGTCCAGGTTCATAATTTTTGCATTCATTATGCGAACATAATTAAATAAGAACAATCCCAGGATATATAGTAAGCTATTGAGCTTAATAGATTGCTTAATAGATTGCGATAGCTGTAGCTAGAAATGCTTTCATTCATTGCTGACCTACTAAGTATGAATATATCGTATCAATTAACCTTGTCCTGAGAGAAAGCGTATGTTTGATTCAGGCCCCTTAAAACAAGTTTTAAAAATATTTATGGCTTGTTTAACATCTTTTAATCCTGAATATTTGTGTATTAAATGATGGGAGAATATGTACCCTAGTTGGCAAGAAGATGAATAATGTAAAATATGTTCTGACAATATAAGAGGCATCCCTATTTTAGCTAAATTTGCACATTATGCAAAGCTGTTATTGGTTTAGTTGTGATTTATTGACTAAAGTTAAACGTCATAGTAAACCATAACCTGGATAGTTTCCAAGAGCTAATGGATATAGAAATTTCCATCATCCACATTTGTTAATTAATTAATGTCAAGAATAACATAGATACATATCTAGGTTCCAAAAATCTTGACATGGCTGCAAAATTGTATGGAAAACCTTCACTTGCAAGTGACAATTATTCAAGGTTCAATGCCTCAATCTGTGAATGAATGGGAATCATCTTTCATCTCCATTTCAAGGGCCATTAAGCTAGTGCTATCTAAAGACATTTCCATGGCCATGTGGCCAATTACTTTCCCAGTGAAATGGTATCTATTTATCTACTTGCATTTTCATGCTTTAGAACTGCTAGGCTGGCAGGAGGTAGGGCAAGAACAAAGAGGTCAGCCTATCGCAGGACATTTGGGTCACGAACCTGGGCTGTTGGTTTTCAGCCGAGAAGCCCAGTGTCTTAACTGCTCAGCCATCGTGCTACCCTTCACAACCATGGTGGAGATTTTTAAAGAATACTAACTTTGCAAACCTCACTTTCAAATCACTTTGGGAAAACTGCTCATTAACTATTTCTAAGCTATTAGAGACCTTCAGAATTAAAATTTTGAAAGGGCCGATTGAGTTTGCCTAATAGCAATGGCACTTAGACTTATATACCATTTCACAGTGCTTTACAGCCTTCTCTAAGTGATTTACTGAGTCAGCATATTGCCCCCAACAATCTGCATCCTCGTTTTACCAATCTCAGAAGGATGGAAGTCTGAGTCAACCTTGAGCCTGGTGAGATTTGAACAGCCAAATTGCAGTCAGCTGACAGTCAGCATTATGCGCCACCAGCATAATGAATGAGCTAATCCTGAATGAAAGAAAATTTTAATCATAAATTTAAGAATTTAAAGAATCTGAAATAAACAGCAAAAAGTTAAATAAGGTTTGGATCCTAAAACAGACTAAAGATACATATAAAATTGGAAGATTGAAACTTTTACAATATTATTTTGTAATTAATTATAACAGTTATTGATAGATAGATAGATAGATAGATAGATAAATAAATAAATAAATATAAGATGTTACTTCTGACTACCCTTTATGGATTTCCTGCTGACACCAGGAATGAGAAAGTGATGTTTTATCGATTTGTTTATAGATAAGAAATGGGATATAGAATGAAGGGATAAATGTTTGCACCTTTAGAGATAGTGAAGCGTTACTAAATTTATTTATACTTGTGATGAATATTGGAAGTCTATTTATATATATATATATTTCTATTTCTTTAGTATTATTAATTTTTTCTTTTTCTTTGTACTTTTTTACTCTTTTTCTCTATTCTATTGTTTTATGTTTGATTTGTATTGACTCTCATTATTATTATAAAAATTCTTAATAAAAACAAACTTGAGGATGTTGAGGCTGGAATAAGATTTTTTTTGACTTTTCATCATGTGCATCATGTGCAATGAGACAATTATTTATACCATTGTCAGAGTTGCCATGCACACAAATGCACATAAATACACAAGGAGAAGGTTTATCTCTTCACAGACATGCATTCTCCCCCTGTAACCTTCTTTCTGTAGTTTCTGATATGAGTGCTGTTAGGAATGTAATCTAACAGTTGGGTTGGCAATATATAAACCAGGATAGCAATACTGTATCTTTAAGTACTGCTGAAAATGTGATTGGTTGCTGTTTCCTCAAGCGGCCATAAGATGGAGCCAGAATCGCTAGTTGTTTCTGGTTGTTGTTGGTTGTAGAAATGCTGTGAATTTACTGTGAGTTTTGCTATTGTTTGCAAGCATTGTGTACTGAACTGTTTATTTGACTCTGGACTGTGTTTTTTGGATTAGCCCTGAACTGAAACATTGATGACTGATTGTCTTAACTGTGTATGAATTTGGACTGATTGATGGACTTTTCATACCTCTATTTCCACGAAAATAAAAATCTATTTTTTACAATTCAGTGTTTTTGTATGCTGATTTGTTTGTTCTGCAACACCACTCTCACTACACTTCACTGAACGCACTTGTTCTCCTAACGGGAGACTTTCCTTAACGAGTGCCTCACCTATCTTGCAACTTATTGATATTAGGAATCCAACATGTCTTTTCTGTTCCAGTGAATGTTAGTGGGTTGCATAAATAAAAAAGTTGAACTTGTAAACTGCACAGTGATACCTTGTTAATTGGTTCTGGGAGACGCAATGATTACCAAACAAAATTTTCCCATAAGGAATAATGTAGTGAGTCATAAGGCAGCCAACAGTGACAAGTTCTAGCTCATGGGTTGAGTACTAAGCAAACAATGAGTATTGTGACAATTTTTTTGTGACAAAATGCATTGAGTACCAAATTTGATGAGTTTCAAAGCAGTTGAGTACTAAGGTATTACTATATTTGGTTCAGACTTTAAAAATGTAAAGCAATAGCTCTTTTTCAAACAGTACCCTTTAGTGAAGCAGAATAGCTCAATACAGAGTTGAATATACAGTCTTTACAACAGAAAATGCTAGATGTGTGTATATATATATAGTCTCCCTGAATTTTTAAAATACCAGCAGCAAAAACTATTAACCAATATATATATATATATATTTGGTTCAATCCAATTCAATCCTTTTATTGTCAATGCACAACATGTGTACAGCGAAATTGAATGAGCCTCCATTGGTACAATCAGACAAAGCACAGAAACACAGAATACATTCAAATACAGAATATATCTCCAGACTTATAAACAAATCCCTAACCACAGGAAATGCCCAGGCTAGGCACACATTTCCACATACAGATACACAC
>JAEANM010006196.1:0-13445 GCA_017656035.1 Myanophis thanlyinensis | reverse complement strand
AAGAGGGAGAGAGAGAGAGAGAAAGAGAATAAGAATGTATTTCTATGGATGGATTATTTCATTGGACAGAACATACTTCTTTAGTAGCAACTATTCCCTTCAGTTGTTGCTGAGTCCCCTTAAAGTACCACTTAACAAGTTGAAGTTTCTTGTGTACATCTCCAGTTTTGCCTCAAAGCTTGTATAGTAACTCGCTCGATACCTTTTAACATCATTGAACAAACTCAAGACTGCTTTAAGTTAAGGATCCTCAGTGGCTTCTATTAACTCTTTCCAGTATTGTGATCAAAGCAAAGACTGTACTGTAGTAACTTTCTCATTGATGTTCTTCTTGGTCATCTTAAGTTCCTCTGATGTTTAAAGCTAGAATGAGATTTTTTGTAACCATACAGCCATTCTTTCTCTTTTTTTTCTTAATTAATTTGCCCTAATGTCTCCATTAAGGGTCTGTAGCTTTAGTTTTAGTTTTCTCTAGTTGAAGAAAACTATATTCAGTGGGAATGTCATAAATGTTGCCCTTGGATTATAGTAGAAAAGCAGTGCATGCTTTGTTATTAGATTGATTCTCTTTAAGCCAAACTAAGAAATAGCCTCATCTTTGGGCAGAAGCATCTGGGATAATAAAAGGTGATTAATAATACTGGCATTTGTAGCATAGGACTGTGCATGCTTTGAAATGATATGGAACAAAAGCTTTGAATTTAAGTAAACACAGCATAAATACACCAGTTTTTTTTTGCACATTTCTGCATGAACATGAAAAAAGGATGCGACTGCTTTAGTCGGATGAGTCACTGAAGTTGAGCTTTTTAGCTTTGGGGAAAGATGCCAATGAAATAGAATTTATAAAATCAAAATAGGGTAGCATCTCAAGAACAGATTGTTGACATAGGACTCTGAATACCTAGGAGAAAGTAGAAGTATTGCAATAGGAGGAAGAAAGTATTGGATATGTTCAGCTGCCTTATTTAAAAAATAATAATAAACATTTTACAAAAGGCATGAAATCATTCTAATAACATTGATCCTCCTTTTGGGGTCAGAGGCATAAACTAAGAAAATTAAGGGGAAAAAAATAAGAGAAACTTCTACGTTATGGTACACTGTTGGATCTTTGAGGATTAAATTATTGCGCAAATCAGTTTCACACTGAATTAATTTTCACATTTTTAGCTGTTCTTTTAAAATCATAAATGTTATTACAGATAGTCCTCGATTAACAACTGTCTTGTTTAGCAACCATTCAAATTACAATGGAGCTGGAAAAAATGACTTTGTGACCACTCCTCAAACTTACAACCGTGGCAGTGTCCCTGCAGTCATATGATCGCTATCTGAGCACTTTGCAAGTGGCTCACATTTACAAACATTGCAGCATTTCCGCCGTCATATGATTGCTATTTGTGAGCTTCACAGATGGCTTCCAACAAAGTCAATACAAAAGCTGACAGTAAAATCAGGTTATGGTCACATGAGGTCTCCCTTAATGACTATGGGCAAGTCGCTTAATGACAACAGCAGAACTGACATTATCTGGCACGGTCATATGATGTTTTATTTAACAACTGCATCGCTTAACAACTACCATTGTGGTCATTGAGGACTATTTCCAGTACAAAACTCTGCAAAAGTGTATATGCTGCTTAAGGATAAAAAAGGTAAACCAAGAGCTAAATTTGCAGTCCGAAAAATGGTCATTTCTCCTTTTTTTCCTTGATCCTAGTTTGGAGCAGAATTTCGAAGATTTTCTCTGGATCGTTTCAAGCCAGGAAAATTCGAAGATTTCTACAAGCTTCTCCTTCACATCCACCATATTTCCAACATGGTGGTAATGATAGGCTATGCCGACATCCATGGGGATCTTCTTCCCATTAATAACGATGACAACTTCTACAAGGCTGTTTCAAGTGCAAACCCATTGCTTAGGATTTTTATCCAAAAACAAGGTGAGTTAAAAAGTTGAAAACTGAAATGACTTGATTGTTTTTTTCTTCAGCTGAAAATAGAATCAGAGGCAGCTACTGGGGTAGAGGGGGGAGGAGAGATCCAGATGAGAGCTGTAACCATGGTCATCATCTATACATTTTCATCCTCTTCATTGCTCCCAGTGTAGTATCCCTGAACAGGGTACTGTGTTTGATGACTTCCCAGCTAAGAATCTTTAAATGGGGCAAATAAACTGTAGTTAGGCAAGTGAGAAAAATACATCAGACAAAAGACAGTAGCACATTAACATTTCTTCATAGCATGCCCTCGGAATAATTAGCATATTTTCCTCATTAATATGGCAAGTGCCATTCTCTTGCTGGTAACTGGCAAGAACTGAGTATCCTTCAGAAATTGTTCCTTTGTATATTTAGAAAGGTGCTTAAAACTGAAACAACCACTAAAGTTTGCAGACAGCTGCTTAAACAAATAATATTGGAAATTATTGTGCTTTGCATCTTATGAAAAACAAGGATAAATTTTGCTGGTATATGATGCCAGAAAAATGATTGAAAATGTGTAAAGATGCTTCAAGTTAATGTTGGAAATGTGAAGGGTACCTTTTATTATCTTTGGTGGACCTGTAAAAAAGCTAAAAAATTTGTTGGGCTCAAATGTGATTCAGAGGATTTTAAAGATTGGCATTCTGCTGAAATCAGAACCTGGGATTGAGCCATGAAACATTGTTTTTATGTATAAAAACTACAGTGAGCTTACTGTACACAGAAAGATAGAAAGTTTTGGCAATCACACAATGGAGGAATGGTGAGTGAAGATGATAAAACTTGCCAAAATTGCTAAATTGACTTGTTTGATTAGAGAAAAGACAAAAATCCACATTTATGGATGACTGGAAACCCCTTATGGACATTTTGCATAAAAAAGAAAAAATGAACTTATGATTTATGGTTTTGATTATTAGACAGGCTAGATTATAGAAAGGAGAAAGTCATTAGGTAATTTTAGAGAGTGGTTAAATTATAACTGTAATTGTAACTGCTGTGATGAAACCAGAAGCAACTTCTTTATATATTTTTTCTATTTTTCTTTTTTGCACTTTTAGCTTTTTTTCTCTCACTTTTTCTTTTTTGCTTCTATTTTAGTTTGTAATAATTCTTTCTATTGTTAAAATTTTCAGTAACCATTATATATATAAAAAAGAAATAGGGATAGAATTCCGTCTTCTGAGATGGCTTCGTCCTATAGTAATAAAACAGAGATTATATTTATTTGTTTTGTTTTATAATACATGCTACCATTCTGAGAACTTGTTCACGTACTCATTACATTAGGGATCCCTGGGGTTCCTGATTTGCTTGTCTAATAGATTTCTTTTTATATTCCTGAGTTAAAATATCAATAACACAAAACTGATACATGAACCCATTCTCAAACTGCCATATTCCATAGGCATTTATGGAACACTGATTTTCTTCCCCTTTATCTCTGGTTGGTTCCACCAGAGTTCACAAATTTACATGAGACAAAGCAAGTATTGATGGTGGGAAAGGAAAGCTTTACAAAAAAAAGGATTAAATAAGAACACCAAATATTGTGGTGATACGGATGGGCAGAATTTTAAGAGGAACAAATCAATGGAGTATAAAGTTTAATGTGCTGAATTAAAACAGAGGTCCCTAAACCTGGCAACTTTAAGACTTGTGTAATTCCCAGAATTCTCCAGCCACCCATGGTTGTTCAAAGAATTCTGAGAGTTGAAGTCACCAAGACTTAAAGTTGCCAAGTTTGAAGATTTCTGGATTGGGAGATCCAGGTTCTAATCCTTCCATAGAAAAAGAAACTGGCTGGGTGACTTAAGGTTAGTTACTCTCGTCTCCAAAAGAAGACCAAACTCTGCAACAAGCCATCAGAAATGCAAATCCTCCGTGGCATCATGCACTGATCGATGGTTTTGCCATGTGTCCTATGGTGAACATAGTGCAGACAATCGCACCTTGCAACCAAATGGCACAAAACACTACAATTAAAAAAAAAAAAAAAACCTCATTCGACCCTCCCAAATTAATCTAAAAATATATTCTACTAGAGATCTATTTCTGGGGCTTCCCCCCTCCCCCAGGATTAATTTATTTGTTTCATAGAGATAATTTTTTTTTTTGTTAAACTACTACATTTTTTTATCTCAGCTTGCCTACAATGCTGGAAACTGATGGTTTTGTATGAGGTTGTTAATTTTTTTTTTTAAATGTGACAAGAATAAGGAGGCTTGGGTAGGTGATAGGTTGGCTAATACAATGTGAGCACCCTTACCTTTGATCATCATAATTTGAAGGAAGTTGAATATATACAGGTAGTCCTCGACTTACAACAGTTCATTTAGTGACTGTTTGAAGTTACAACAGCATGGCACTGAAAAAAGTGACTGATGACCATTTTTCACACTTATGACTGTTGCAGCATCCCCATGGTCGTGTGATTGACATTCGGATGCTTGATAACTGGTTCATATTTATAACAGTTGCAGTGTCCCAGGGTCATGTGATCGTCTTTTGTGACATTCTGACCAGCAAAGTCAATGGGGAAGCCAGATTCACTTAACAACCGGGTTACTAATTTAACAACTACAACGATTCACTTAACAAATGTGGCAAGAAAAGTTGTAAAACGGGACAAAACTAACTTAACAAATTTCTCACTTAGCAACATAAATTCTGGGCTCAATTGTGGTCATAAGTCGAGGACTACCTGCATAAAGCTATAAGTTTTGTATAAAATTTGAAGATCTGGAAAATATAATTATGATTTTCTTTCATGTTCCCTTACCAGCCATTCTAACAGTACAGCTGTTGTCTCCAGCTTTACTTACTTCCAATATAAAACCTATGCTGTATGTTAGAGTAGTACTTATTTGCAAAGGTTTGCCAAGGCTTAACTTTGGATTAAAATACATACCCAAGAAAATAAAAAGGCTTTGCTTTCCTCTTGATACCAGATCAAAACATCCCTTTTTCCTCCAAGAATCTGAACATTTATTTTTCTTTTAAGCAATTTGTTGGCTTGAATTGGTTTTTTTTAATCTTGGAATTGTACTATAAGATAAATAACACAAGAAGCCAGTGCCCTATCCTGCGATCTTTGATGGAGAAATAGTTGTTATTACACTTAAAGCTGGCTGCACTTAAATAATTAGTTACTTTTTTGTGAATTTTAAGATCAAAGGCTTTAAAGAACTCCAAAGCTCTCAACTGGTGTTTCTTTGCCAATACACTTTGCCTTATTCTGTCTGTTGTTGCTTGATACACCAGCAAAACAAATTGTGACCAGATTACTATATTGGACCAATATTCTTCTCTTATTTCAGAGTTAAGGGAATACACAGATGTCTTGCTTTAGGGCCTCTCTTTCTTCCCCCCCCCTCCCGCCCCCACCTGCTGTGCAAGCTAAGGCCAATGATGCTCTTAATTGCAGTTGAAATAGATACCTTTCCACAGGTGGAGAAGTTAATAGAGGCAGCACGCAATCCCGGCTGAGTTTCATTGGACAACCTTGGGGCCCACTTTTTACATTAAGCCTTTGTCCCCTGTCTGCATAAAAGGGACACTGTCTTGTCTCGTTATGATGATAAGGAAGGAAATGCTATCTTGCATGAGCCTTGGGGAGAGGAGGAGGAGGAGGAGGAGGAGATGATGATGTATCTAAATACAACAGGACATATAGTAAGTGAAGTAACACTGACTGGATCTCTAAAGAAAAGATTCAGTGTTTTCCATACACCTTTCCTTCCCAAGAACAATTCAGCAAACTGGAATGCAGAGTCTTCCTCTCTACTTAAATTAATAGGCAGATTTTTCTTCTTATTGTCTATAGTGGGAAAGACCCAGATAGCCTAAATTCTGATCTAGATGCCCATTGGATTGATTTTTTTTTAGTCACGTGCTTTGCAGATCAGGAAGTGATTGTGTATCATAAGAAGCAGGTACTTAAAACACTTAAAGCAGCTCTTCTTCGTGTTCAAAATTGTTTGAAACATTTTGCTTACGGTATATCTACCACTTAGGAATACAAGTTGTACTTAGTGTCATTTAAATGTCATCTGACCCATCACTTGAGGCATTGAGTTTAGAGTATCCATTAAATCCTTCAATTGCATTCTTGCTTCAATGTGCCAGTGCTCAGTGGAGACCTATGAAATGTAGACTATTTGGCAGACTTTTGATAAGCTATGTGAAATAAGGCAACAAGATCCTGGTTTTGGATGCATGAGCTGATAAGAAATTAGCACATGGGTGAAATTCTTTGCACTTTTCTTATATGGTATCCTCCACATAGATTGGTTATTAGCTCCCATGAACACAAGTCGACGACAGTATTAAACAAGGATATTTTTCTTTTGTTTGCTTGTTTTTGTGGGGATGCTTAGTCCTGCATGACAGGCAGCTGTTAGAAAGGCCAGTTTATAAGAAGGAGCAAGAGTGCTGGCCTTCCAAGAGATAATTACCAATCTTGGACTTTCCCATCCATCTGAAGCTAACCTAACTTCTCTTTGTTCTCCGTGGTGGCAGGCCTGATGGTCAGCAAGATTATTTTCCATCACAAAATGAGATTTGCCAGAACTCCTCTGGCAGCTTTAGGACAGTCTCCCTACTTGCTTTGGGCATCTGACTGAAGTTAGATAGTAATTAAGACACTGGAGATAGTTTAATGGACTACCTCTTAGGATCTGGTTGATTTACTAGCAAGAAGAAAAATGTTTGCTTCTCTCATCAGCATAAGGGAGTAGTACATTTCTGATTAGAGAGTGGTTTACCCCATGCCTGTTAAAAAAGACCCACAGCTTACATTTATTTTAATGTGGTTTGCCTCTGTGTGTAAATTAGAAAAAGAAGTAATTTACTAGCAGCCAATCAACATAATGAATTATAAAGAGGAAAGTTTTCATTATTGAACTTTAAATTACGCAACTGTTTCTCCAATTAGAGGCGAGGAGCTAGTGGGTCCTGTAAGAGCTGCTCCACTATATCTCCCAGCTTCTCCAGCCAGGATGGCCAATGATAATTCCTGGTATTCTAATTTACTGGTATCTGCTGAACCATCATCCATGCTCAGAACTTCTAGACAATTTAGGAATCCACTTAATAGTATTTCAGCAGACAACTTGTTTAGATCTAGAAAAGCACAAACGGGGCATTTGTCTCGTATGGGATACCAACAAATCTGCCTGGCATAACTGCAGAGGGTAAGACATTAAGCAAAAGACCATTTAAAAGACATGCTGGAGCCTTGATGAAAAGGTAACAGATGGGGCAAAAATACCATATAGTTGGGATTTTTGACTGTTGGACGATTCTATAATCCTTCATGCAGGGCAAAATCAAAGATGGAAGTGCTTAGTGCTCCTTCATGTAAATACCAAATAATTTTGGAGAAGTCTAAATTATTTTTGACCCCTTTGGGATAGTTGGCGGTTGTTAAATTTATGGAACTGTCTTTTGGAAAACGTCTATGGAGATTCTCAAGATATTGAGAATTTTGGAAAGGCTGCTTTAATAAAGTACTGGAAAAGAAGTTGACTATTCAATTATCCAGAATTTTTAGTACCAAGAGAGATTTTTAGGGTTTGGTTTACAGCAGGTTGCTCTAATACTGTTGAGTTGGGAAGCAGCTACATCTATTGCTTGATCAAGTAGCTCTGGACTTTTAATTTTATTTTTCTTGATAAATGTGAATCATCAGGCACTGAGGTCAACTTGAAGACAACTTTATTTGCTTGATAAAGGCTGTTCCAAGTATACCAGGCCTGGTTGAATAAAGCTGCTCAAAAGAGGGTGTCATTAGTTGGTTCATCAAGTTATTTCTAGTTGAACCAATGTCTAGTTAAACTAATTAATGTAAACTAAATAAGAGGAGACATATCCCAAATGTGCAACAGATACAATTGAAGTGTTTACTTTAGGCTGGTCATCGAAGTACAGAAGGGAGAGGAGTCTTCCTTAACCTGTCTGAGAACTGTGCTAGAAATGAGACTTTTCTCTTAGGGAATTTTAAAGTGAACCTTTATCTCGATTATTTAAACAATGCTACTCTTCCACATTGCCAGCAGTTGGAGCAGTTCTGCTTTGGAGTTCATTTAATTGGGTCCCATTCTTTTACAACTAAAACTGTAGGAGTCCCTTAATTGTTCTAATAAAGGCATGAATGGGCCTGTTAAAATGTGCCTCTTTCCACAGCCCCTGTCAAAGCGGATTGAAAAGTATAAACAGCAGTGGAATGCCGGAGATCTTTTGAGCACAAATTCTAGACCATCAATTCTTTTTCTGCCTCTGAATAGCTAAGATGATTATTCAGGAATTCTGCTTTTTCCATGCTTCAGAAACACAACCCACTCCTTGACTGAGAATCAAACAAAAAGTATTTACTTGGGGATTTCTGTGTGCCTCCATTTTATTTTTGGTTTCCTTTAGAAAGTTAAGTTAGAAAAATGCATTTGCCTCTCAATCCTGTAACAGGTTTTTGTTGTGGGGGGGGGGAGGGGTTCTCTGCCTACAAGGCTATCTTAGAGAATGAAGACATTTCTATTCAGTAAGAAAAATAATCTGGCAACACTAAAGATTTGTGTAGAGAAGGGGGACGAAGTAATGATTGTATACATTGGAACATAAAGACTTGAATTTTCACAGAATTGGTATGCCGTGGGAAAAGTGAAGGTTATCCAGATTCTTTCCCAAATTGCATTTTCTTCTATCCCCACCCCACTTCCAGTTGTTTTTCCCTCTCCAACCTTATTATACTAGAGGTAACTTCTGCTGAGAAAAGTAACAGGAGAAGTGAGTAGAGAGAAAGGGCTCTTGTATTTGAAATCAACCTTGTAAGGACTTTGCCACATTCTGTTTTAATCGTTGGCTCTGCCTGAGATTTAATTAGCCTTTAGGGTTGTTTTCCCAACTTGGATGAGGTTGGCAACAGAAGTGACAGTTGCTCTTAAGTGTAATTGTAGGCTAGAAGAGTGGGAGGTGATCTGTTTTTCTCAATTGTGTTTGAGCTTAATGGGATATTAGGAGATTGATCAGGAACGTCTTTGTTTACTTGCAGATTTATTGATTAAGCTGAAAACATCTTTTTTTTAAAAAAAAAAATCTGACCGATAGTTTGTCAGTTAGTTCCTAAATATAGACAATAATCACTTCTTGATCAGATATTTAGACAAGTCTTGAAAAAGTAAGTTTTCAGTAACATCTTTGCCTTTTTAGAATGGTGTCCAAGCTTAGAGATGTTTATGATCGCTACTGATTCGTGACCTTCTTAAGAATGAGGGATAGTAAGTTCAACAAATGAACATTGGAAAATCATCATAGCTTGTGGGCTGAGAACCTTGATCGACAAGTTTATTTATACAGCACAGAATACTCACCAGAAAGTTTTATGATGGTGGTAGTTTTCAACCATTGTCAGGGGGATGTCATGTAGAACTCACTTCTTTTTTGACTTAACAATTTCAGTGGGATGTCTTACCTATCTTTCACATGATAAGAAATGAATCATTGAATAGATAAAATGTGTTATCATTTATTATTTAGAATGGTTGATACAAGTTCAGCTCTACTTAATAGTCAGTCTGAGCAGCTAGATTCTTATCTATAGACTGTTGCCAAACACAGCCTGAGCCTGTGGGGTGCTGGCATTGAAGAAATTGTTTTCCTGATTCTGCTGTTTGCCTGTCTTAAGATTGCAAGCAGATAAAAAAACTTCATAGCAATGCCTCCATTCTCAGGCGATAGTCTCTTTGATCCCTCTGTGCCACTGTGTGCACACAAGCGCTATTCATCTTGACATATTAGGGCACACAAAAGTGGCAGACAATTTTCTCCCCAATTTACTTTATGAAAATGTTTTAGCTGGAGCCTCCTGTGTTCGCAGCCTTCTGTGTCTCCCAAAGAAGAATAATTACTGCCTGGTTTAAGCCAGCATTTCATAACTGGGCAGGCTGTTATTCCTGTCAGGCTGCTGAGTCAGGCTCACTGAATTATTTAATTTTTTTGTTGTTGTTTAGGGGGAGGAGAAGAGGGAGGGGTGTTTGTAAAGGGCCTGAGAAATATATTCTGTTACCTGCTGGGATAAGTCATCTGTAACCCCTTTGCTGCAGATCTTGTAATCTGCATTTCTGGGGTGTCTGGCAATGCCTTTTTTGTAATAGGAAAAGAAAAGAAAAGGCAACCATTGCTTTGGCGTGTTGGCAAAAACCTCCCTGGAATTATAGCCATGAGAACTGTTGAAAGAAGCCTAAGTTGAATAACTAGTGTCATTTAGCCAATGGGTTATTTTCGGTGGCTTCAATTACATTCTTGCTTCTCCCTCCCCCTCAACCACACGGGTGCCGCGTAAATGTAGGCTGACTTGCAGTTGCAAAGCCACTAAATGAATAAACCCTCTTTGGAGAGAAAGAACACGTCCTCCTCCCCTCTCCTTTCTCCCGTTACCCCCTCCCCACCCCCACCCCTTTTCTTTTAAAGATCCTGCATGCTTTCCTCATAATATAAATATCCTTGGTCTGGGATATTTTGCCTTGAGAGTAGCCACAGGAAGTTTTCCTTGGAAGAGGAGTTGAGAGAGAAGTTGTTCAGAGGAAAACTATGAATTTGTTTAACACTGGATTTGCACTGTGCTTTTCACAGCCTCAGAGGGATGCTTCTAGCGGCATCTAACTTTTGCAGTATTTACCTACACCAGGGAAATGGGAAGGAAGAAAGATGGTGCAACCTTAAAATAGTTCATAATTAAGAAAAAAAGAGCACACCAAACAAACTTAAATCTCTATTTCCCTCCCCCTCTGACCCAGACATGTTTTGAACCAGTCAGACTAAAGGTTTATATATATATTTTTTGTGAATGGCACAGATTTTCAGTGTCTGACTTCTGTTTGAGAAGTAGCCAGCAGTGAGTAACATCCCTTAATCCAATTTTAAAAGGATTTCCTCTCTTAAAAAAGCAGCACATTGTTTCTATGCTCTTCCTAACAAATAGAGGAGAGAGAGCTATAAAAACAAATAATTTCTTCCATCCATCCATCCATGTTGTACCAGTACTGAGTTTCTTTTCTGCCATCATTACTATCCTTTTGTAAATGAGATATAGCCCAAATAGGAAATTTCACCAGATTCTCTGCTCCTTCCATCTGCTTTTCCTTTCAACTACTTTCCAAAATTATCTCCGTAGGATGAAGTATAGACACAAAAGCATGCAACTTTCCTTTGCCTTATTAGATTTCTGCGGTCCAATTTTTTTAAAATAAAATTGCTATCTATATAAATAAAAGCATCTTTGTAAGCAAGACACTCAAAAGTTCATCTTCTACTAGAATGACACCTCCTACTTCTGGACACCCAAAGACCTCCCATATCTAGGGAAAGTCACCCAGCTCCCCAGTAATTGTCAGCTAATTGAGTCATTTGTCTATTCATGGCTGGGTACTTATGCAATTCTCTCCAACCATTTCTGTGCAGCAGCCAGCATGGATTGCAAACCCTTGATTACTTTGTAAAGGCAATTCCCACATCATCCCAAAACTTTACCAGAGAAGAAAACAGACAGACACATGGATCATGTCTGAAGCTGATCTCTCTTTCTCATAAACATACCCATTGCCTGACAATCATGGGATTTGCAGTTTGATACCCATGGAGAGCACCAAGTTGAAGAAGCTGGAATAAGATATCTGCCTAGACCAGCGTTTGTCAACTTTAAGAATGTTAAGGTAGTTCATAATTCAATTCCCAGAATTCCCCAGTCCACACATCTTAAAGTTACTAGATTGAGAAACACGGTCTAGAAAGACAGATTGAGATGGGACTTTCACACAACGGTTGTACTTGTACCTCAGTGGATAATTGCAGAAGATAGTTCTGATAGACAACCGTTTATTACCTTGACATTCATACAGTGAGTTCCTGTAGGACTTCTATTTTCTTCTCCCAACCTCAATGAATATCAACCTGCTAGAGTCACAGATATTTAGATGAAGTGTGAATGTGATTGTGCCCAGTTAGGTAATGTTTTGGATGTGGGTCAATAAGAGGTCATTTTTGACAGGAAGGCAGTATTGTGGGTATATGATGGTTCTTCTATTATAGACCAGAATATGTTTTCTCTAGAAGAACAAACATTGAAACATTCCTTAATTTGTGATTCTGAAAGAATAAATGACTTTTGGGGAATCACCTGCTAAAGATAACCTGCCTTTTGGTGATCTTTTCATATTGACATATTGTGGAAAATACAAGCCTCCCTTTGAAAAATTGGTGTGAAATCAATTTTATTTAAAACAAATTACTCAGGCTGCTTTTTAAATTAAATCTTAGTCAGGATGATTCACAATAAACCTCCAACATAGATAATGAATAACAAATAATGAACAAATAAAACCTATACAATAATTTAACGCAATTTAACAGATTTGCATAATTATTTTATTATCAGATCTTTGCATATAGATGATGAAGATAGTTTCACCAAAAGTTTTTCTCATTAGCTGTTAAGTTGTCCCAAGAAGCTTTGTAGGTAGAATACTGTGCTTAATTTCATTTATTTGTTTAAAAGGCTTATACCTATATATCTGCCCATCTTATGTAGCATAATTCTGGGTGGCTCACAAAACAACAATAAACACACATAAACTATAAAAAAAATAACAAAAACTTCTGGCACTCCAGAGGAAACAGACACACCCTCCACATCCACATTCAACTGTACTAACCTCTATCCTCACTCTACCCCAAAGCTTCTGGGAATAATGTACATATTAGTACATTATTTGGACTTACACAAAGGATTTGACCAAGTCTCTTAGCAGGGGCTCCCTAGTAAAGACAATAAAATTTTGCTGGATTTAAAATTGGAAGCAGATGGTAGAATAGTTAGACATTTGTCACAATAAAGGAATACAGACATATGTGTGTGAGAGAATTTATAAATATATATATATAGTGTATATATCTTTCTCTCCTCTCCTCTCCTCTCCTCTCCTCTCCACTCCACTCCACTCTATTCTCTTCTATTCTATTGTATCTACCAGTTCTTAATTGCAAAATAAACTACGTTCCATGGATTGGAATATACCCATCTCACTCATAGGCATATATTAAAAGAATAATTAATCCAGTTTTACCAGTATGAAGGCAGTATGCCACCAGTATGCCTACTTTCCTAGTTATCTCAACCATATAAGAACAAATCTAGCTGGCTTGGAGAAATCTTGAGATGCAAAGCTCCACTGAGCTAATTCATTAGTTAGCTATGATGAAACAGTTTCCTATGTATGCCTATTCCGGGGGTCGGCAACCTGCGGCTCCGGAGCCGCATGCAGCTCTTTTGGAGCTTTGCCGCGGCTCCGACAGCAGCTCCATGCGAGGAGGATTCCTCCGCCGGCCCCCGCTATTTCAGAAGCTGGCGGATGTTTGAAAATCCCCCCCCATGCGAGGGGGATAGCTCCGCCGGCTGCCGCTATT
>JAEANM010006195.1:0-18826 GCA_017656035.1 Myanophis thanlyinensis | reverse complement strand
TAAAATCGACTCATCACGTGATCACTGCTGACGAATCCCAGTCAATTGGAGTCTATGCTTCCTCCCACAATGGAGAACTGCTTTTTCCCCCATCATAAAACATACTTTTGAAAATGTTGAATTGTCTCACATAAAAATGTTATCATTAGACATTTGGACAAAGCAAATCTTGACTCTCTGCAACATTTTAGATGATGGAAATGCAATTGAGTATGCAGTCCATTGGTTATTGATATTGAAGATATTGTTGATGATATTTTGAGCACTACTAACCAACAAGAACGGCTTATCGAGATTCAAAACAGTGTCACATTGTGCTACATAAAAAAAGAAAGGGAAAAAAAACCACCAAAAACACAGAGCGCACTTTGGAACAAAGTGAAAAGGGGAAAAAATCCCACTTCCAGGAAATGAGGTTCATTAAAGTTTTATTTCCCTTCCCTACAATGCATTTGTGTGAAGCAGATTTTCTGCACTTTGATAAGAACCAAGCTTTGAAAATGAATCAGAGAATGACAAGATGCAGATGAGAGTCAGAAGACACACCTAGACTGCTGCTAAGAAAAAATGGAAACCTTAGTCTTTCACTGGAGCCAAGGGACAAGAAGAATAGTTGAAGGGCCACTATGTGCCTCCACCTCAGGAAACAATGATTGGACCAGCAGCACTGACAATATCAATCGATTGCTAATTTTCTCTTTTTGTAAAAGACTGTACAAAAGGGTAATGATATGACTCGAGTATTTTTTAATTTCTCCTGAAATTGAAAATCTGCTTAAAACGATCAAACCATCAACTGCAGATGTTTGTTTACTTGTTGGTGCTGTTTCCAATAATTTACTACATTTGGGATGAATAACATAACCCTCCAAAGCTTTTGAACTCTGAACTCCAAAGCTTTTATACTTCTAAAGCCCTTCCTTCTGAAAGAATTGTAAAACTGTAATTTTAAATAAGATCATAGGGAAAATTAATCAATAGATGAGAAATAAAATTGTACATAATAATGTAACTTTGAACTGTCATTGAACAAGTGGTCTTTAAGTAACAACTACCCGTATACATACAACAAACAGAGTGCTTTGGTTTAGTTTTCACTTAAACTAAAACTACAAGGCAGAAGTAATAATTGTCATGGTGTTGGGGGAGAATTTAACATTGGCCTCTTCTTTTTAAGATGACATGTCTAGTCAACTATCTGGAATATTTATATTCCAATTAGGCTTCTTATATTCTATACTCTTCTTTCAAACGATTCAGGATGGCATTAACAGGGTGATAATTATTAACTGAATGGTTAGATAGGAAAAATGTCCATTGCAATTTGGGAATTTCATGGCTGAATATATATCTCAATTCAGTACACTTAGTCCTGATACACTAATCAATTAATAATAGCTTTTATACAATTTCCCCCCTTCCTTCTGTAAGCCTAATGTAACATTCCCATACTTGCCTAAAGCAAATTTGGAGACCCCATCAAGATATTCTACTATTTGTCTTGTGATGCCTTCCATTATTGTGGAATTCACAACAGAACATACTTAAATACTGAAAACAATTAAACTACTCTACAAAAAGGTAATATAGATTAGCAAAGCAGTTTGCCCATCAGCATTAAATTACAGCATTTAAAATGAAAAGTTAACAGGGCTGTCCAAATGTTCATTTATGATGCAATGTATTGGGGATGTCTGTGATCTGAACCACTTAGTATATTAAAACAGCAGTAAGAGTTTAATCTGGATAATCTATGAAAATGTTTAATTTCAATAGTCTAGCCAAATTAAATATTCTATTTCCAAAAATTGTTTCAAATTTCCATTAATTTGTTTATATTAGAAACTTTTAGTCTGTTGAATTTGTTTCACGTAAGACTCAACATTTGTATTGGGACTATGCAATGCTGAAGAAACAAAACACAGCTTGCTCTGCAGAATTCTTTTAATTTGTTTTCATACTGTACATATACAAAACTATGGGAAATAATGTAGGAGTCTATTATTTGAAACTCAGCATTTGTTTTTGCAAATTAGTAATCTATAGTACAATAGTCTGGTTGTCTCACTTGATTGAACGGAATGGGCATATTAGGGATTCATCATCTAAGGAGCTACATTTGGTGGGCCCTAGGGGACAGATCTTTTTTGCTGTGGTGTCTGCATTGTGGAATCTTCTTTCCCCAGAGATAAGGGTGGCATTGTTACTCCTTAGCCATTAGGCTTGGGGGCCCCGGGGGATAAGTGAGCTCATGAGGTGCTCCATTATTATCAACATCTCTCCATATATTCTCTTCTAGTTCTGCTATTATATTTTTTATTTTTAATAATTATTTATCATGGTTTCAAGTAACTATTGTTATACACACACACACACACTATTTTTATTGTTGTATGGGTCCAAAGTCCACAGCCATAAACCATATATTTTATTTATATGATAAATAAAATAGTAAAGAGCTTAATAAGCTGGTCATCAGAAATAAGTTAAATTTAAAGGAGAATTTATGAAATTTTATACAGATAGGCCACACTTCATGCGAGTAAATTAGGACTGGAATTTCTATCACTAAGTAATGCAGCTCTAAAGCATGGGATATGTCAGCGCCACTTAGCCATGGAAATTCCAGCACTTCCAATTGCCATTGTTAAGTGAATAACCAGAGGTCATTAAGCAAGAATGTCACATGATTGCCATTTGCAACCTCCTGCCAGCTTCCCCATTGACTTTGTCAAAAGCTGGGAAAGAAGACCACAAATGGTGATCATGTGACCAATGTTGTATCTGTGAATGAGACACAGAGTACCTGTATCATAATCATGTGATCAAGGGGATGCTATGATTGTCATAACTACAAGGACCAGTTGTAAGTGCACTCATTTAGCACAGTTGTAAGTTCCAACAACTGAAAATGCAGTTGTTAAGCAAAGTCCACCTGCAGTACATAAATACATTTACATCAGTTGTCTTCATTTCATATATGTTGATAGATGTAGATCGGGGTGTCAAAATTGCGCCGTCACGTCATCATCACATATCACAACTTTTCCCCCCTTTGCTAAACTGGGCATGGGAATGGCCAGCACGTGATGCATCTGGCTCACAGGCTGCGAGTTTGACACCCCTGATGTAGATAGATACAAATATAGTTGTTTAGCCACAATTGAAATAAAAATGTCAATACTATTCTAACCGTATAAATAAGGGTTCAGCATAACAACAGTTGAATGTTGTTGCATGTTAAAACTCAACATTAAGAAAACTAAGATCATGGCATTCGGCCCTCTCAATTCATGGCAAATAAATGGGGAAGAAATTGAGGTAATAACAGATTTTATTTTCCTGAACTACAAGATCACTGCAGATAGGGACTACAGCCAAGAAATTAAAAGACTCTTGCTCCTGGGGAGGAAAGCCATGGCAAAGCTGGACAGCATACTAAAAGCAGAGACTTCACCCTACCAACGAAAGTGCATATAGTCAAGGCTATGGTTTTTCCAGTTGCAATGTATGGCTGTGAAAGTTGGACCATAAGGAAGGCTGAGCGCCAAAGAGTTGAGGCCTTGAAAACTCCTGAGAGTCCCTTGGACTGCAAAGTGATCAAACCAGTCCGTCCTAGAGGAGATCAACCCTGACTGCTTTTTAGAAGGCCAGATCCTGAAGATGAAACTCAAATACTTTAGCCACCTAATGAGAAGGAAGGTCTCACTGGAGAAGAGCCTAATGCTGGGAACGATTGAGGGCAAAAGAAGAAGGGGACAGCAGAGAATTGAGTGCCTGGATGGAGTCACTGAAGCTGTTGGCATGAGCTTAAATGGACTCCGGGAAATAGTAGAGGACAGGAAGGCCTGGAAGAAAGTTGTTCATGGGATCATGATGGGTCTGACACGACTCTGCAACTAACAATAACAACATAACAATAGTAAATCTACTTTCTCAGAAAGAAAACTAAAAGTTCCTGTCAAATGGATTGAGGAATCATTCAAACAAGAAAGTCTATACTGCAATGCAAGACAGGACGTAAGTTTTATCCCCAAAAAGCAGTTTATCTATGACATTTTCATACTGGAGATGCAGCACACACAAAAATGACATGTTACTAGCATAATAATATCATTGCATCACAAAGTTATGTGCAACAATCTCCTCTGTGACTAGCTTTCCCTGATTTGATGCTTCCAGCTTTGTTAATGACTGCAACTAAACCACAATTCTGGATAAAAGGCTGAAGCTGGCAAAGTAAGAAGCAGTGTTTCCCATATTAGTGAGCATGATCAATTATTTCTTCTGCAGCAGGCAGTCAACTATATGTTAAAGTCTTCAATCTTGCTTTCAGTAAAGCAAATTCACCAAGTTGTGTCTGAGTCTTCTCCCAAGTCCAGCCAAGTGCTGAGTGGGGTGTGAAGTGTCCAGAGAGCTATGAGTTACTGCTGTGACTGGTGAAGCCTGACACTGAAGAATTCCAAGATCTGGAGACCTGGATATCTTGAGGGTGTCAAATTGGCTGGAACAGTAGCCATGATAGTTCCAATTTACATTAATCTCTTATATGCCAGATTATGATATATACAGCCATATTCTCAGTAACAGCAACTATTGGCATATTATTTTTTTTAACAATCAATGGTTGAGGAGAAATCTATTGCCAACCTTTGTGCTTCTTTTATGCAAATTTGCTTAAACACATTGTGCATTTAACTTAATTCAGTAGGACCACAAATTTGAAGAATTTCCAAGGACAATCTAAGTATAAAGGTACTACCCAGAGTTATTGAGAGTTGGGCGGAATGCAAGTTTAATAAATTATTAATATTATAAATGCAACAATGTGAAATTACAGCTGCCAGATTTTTAGCTGGTGTTGGACTTTATACACATTGAATTCTTCCCAGGAACCTAGGATGTCGTAATCTATTAACATAATATATGTATGTGTTCAAATAGTATGGTCTTTTGTAACAGACAGACAGAAATTCTGTCAATCTTCTAACTGCCGTCCAATACTTTTTTGATATGGCATTCAATCTGCCCATGACTACTGTAACCACTATGGCTGGTTTATGCAGCTTCTTGCAACCCCAGAACTTCAATGTGCACCAAGAAGCCCCAGAGCCATAGTGTTGCAAACAGTAGAATTATGTGGTTCTGGGACTGCTGGTGGCAGTGTAAGATGGCCAAATGGGCATTGATGGGTGGGGTGGTGGTGATGGAGGTAATCCCTTATCTTACTGAGGCTTGAGGTTGGGAGAAAACAAGATCAGAACGGCATGGCTTGTGGTGTGGTTCTTCAGCTAACAACCAGCAGAACAATAGCAGGTGCCAAGATTGCTGTAATTAAGCAATGCAATCATGGGACATCACACTTAATCTCTTTGCACCTGAAATTTTGATGCCATTGTGGTCATAAATTGAGGATTATCTGTACTAGTAAAAGTTGATGAACACTTTAATACCCTGCAGTACTGTGACCTACTGTGATCAGAGTTTCAAATCCTATTAATAAAAAACAAGCACCACACAAAACAATGTACCATGTCAGACCTTATTAAACACCTTAAGGCAATATTCATTGTCTTTTTTGTGAAAAGTAGGGGTAGTCCTTGATTTAGAAACGTAATTAATCCCCAAATTTCTCTTGCATAGCAAAACAGTTGCTAAGTAGTCATGCCCCATTTTATGACCTTTTTGCCATCGCTGTTAAGAAAATCATTACCGTTAAATGAATCATGCAGTCATTAATCATATATGGCTTCCTGCACTAATTTTGCTTGTCAGAAGCTCCCTAGGCAGGTTGCAAGTGACAACCCCAGGACCCCAGGATGCTGCAACCATCATAATTACATGCCAGTTGTCAAGCACCCAAAGTCCGATCATGTGACTGTGGGGCTACTGCAATGATCATAAGTGTGAGAACTGGTCATAAGTCACTTTTTTTAGTGCTGTTGTAACTTTGAACTTCATTAAATGAATGATTGTAAGTTGAGGACTACCTGTATGAAAAATCTTACTTGATAATTGCTAGCACCTCCTTTAGCAACAATGGTACTTTCTGTACCTGTTGATCACACGAGTTTGATCTATTTTGGCTGTTTTCACTTTATAGAATTGCTTCAACTCATTGATATATTTATATTGATTTCTTGTTTTACATCATACAATCATTCATTAAAATCAGACTCTAAAACATGAATTATCTGTTGTGTATCCTATACTTACTTAAAGTACAAGTCACAGACAAGTAACTCAACATTCTTCTATAGAATGTTTGCTGGTATAATCCAAAATCCATCATTTCCCCAGGCAATGCTATCAATCTAGATCAGTGGTGGCGAACGTTTTACTTGCTGAGTGCCGAAAAGTACATGCTTTGTGCGTGCCATCCACACTTGCGTGCGACTCCTCCATGTGTGCTGCATTTGCAACCACACTATCTGTGCACGCATGCAGCTTTTGCACGTGCAATGCACGCGTGCTGCACGCAGGCACTTATGCACATATGAGCAATCGCGTGTGCATGTGCAGGAGAGCTCCTGGTCCAAAGACCAGCTGGATTTCCTGCTGCAATCACGCACATGCACAGCGGAGGCCCAAAGACCAGCTGGGTCTCTGCAATCATGTATACGTCCATGTGCAATCGCATCTGCATGCTCAGCTGGAGATGAGTTGGCCAACAGTTTGTGTGCCCAGCAAGATGGCTCTGCGTGCCACCTGTGGCACCCGTGCCATAGGTTCACCATCACAGATCTAGATCCTTATAGAACAAAAGGGCCCCACATGATAATCCCAATCCTGTGGAGTGTTTTATTTTCTCTAATCTAATTGAGCCCACAGGATGAAAAGCTGAGGTCTCAAACTGGGAGAGACGATTTCTCATATTTAGCCAAAATGAAACATTGCATTCTCATCTCAGTTTTGATTCCCAACTTCTATTTCTGTATTAAGCAGACAACACCAGTCTTCTCTCTACAATAAAAGTAGGATATTGGTGATTTATATAGTATGTGGGCCAGGACATGAAACTGTTTCTTTTGTATTGTACTGTTCTTTTCCATTGAATAGATTCCATTCTATGCATATGTGAATGCATGTGAAACTCACATTTCATTATAACTGAATTTGGAGTGGGAGCTTGCTTTCCCGTTTACAATGACATTTTTCATTAATGCAAAAAAATAAAAATCAACCCTCACTTTTAGCTCAATTGTGGGCAATGCGTTATTCCACAAGCCTGTGGATCGTTCATATAGTCCTGGGCAAACTGGAATGTGAACTAATTGTTTCCTCCTTGATATCTTTGATGCAAAATACTTGTGAACCCTGATACAAACAATGCAAAAGTGGCTAGCAGATCCTTTGCAACCTCTTAAACTCTTGTATGCTTTGCTGCTACAGTAATTTTTGCTGGACAATTCTGGAAACATAAATACATTTTCTTCATATTTTCTGCATGACTGTGGATTGATGGAAGCTAAAGTCTTTGGCAATAGTTTTAAGGCCCTTTTCAGCCTCATGAACATCAACAACTGTCTTCTAGGGTCTCCAGAAATTTATTTTGACTTGGGTATCATTTACTTCCACATGCCTGTATTGTAAAGACCATGTCTGCAGGCATAATCTACCTTTTCGAGCAAGACATTGAATTTGATCAATGTGCATAGTGAAAGCCTCTGAAGATTAAGGAGATGGTTTTGAAAACAAAGATATATATAGACAAATGCAGATCAAGGTGTGTTCGGGTCTTTTTCCGTGTAAGTCTAAGAGTATCTTCGCAATGTTTCGGCGAGGTCCCACTTCAGGCTGGTGCTTATTGTGGAGATATCCTGGAACTTGTGCTCTAATCTCCTGGGTCGTTTGTTTTGTGATCTTTTTTCCATTCCAGCACAAGTTCCAGGATATCTCCACAACAAAACTCACAAGGCCATCACACAGCCCATTATACCAACATTAACTCCATCAACCAATCAAGAGGCAACAGCGCAGCCAACCAGCCCAGCACACCACACACTCCCACCAGCATTTATAGAAAGACAGCAGCTCCGGTCACACGCTGCTCACACTGGCACGAAGCAGAAGGTACCAGCCTGAAGATGGCAAGTGGGACCTTGCTGAAACATTGCGAATATACTCTCAGATTTACATGGGAAAAGACCCGAACACACCTAGATCTGCATACCTGTACCCGTGAAAATCTATGAAAACAAATAGACAAATATACATTCACTTATCTGAAAAGAACACAGTCATCTCATTGGTTCTTAAGAAGGAAGGACACTAGAAAAAAGTTGAAAAAACATCTCTCCTAATAAACTGAAAAATAAACTGGGTTCTAAGGTGAAAGCATTCCAGACATTGAGATTTCTGGAATCTTATCACTTGCTTTTGCAGTAAATCTTACTAAAATGATTCAGGGAGAAGCCTGCTTTAAGTTGAGTTGGATCTCAATAGCCTGGTCATGTGTTCAATAAAGACATGACACAGTTACATGTTGTTTGTTTAACCAGAATCTCTTTATCTATTAATAGAACTTAGATAAAGCTCTGATCACACTGTAGGTCATGGTACTGCAGGATTATGGATAATTCTAAAGGGTTCACAACATTCTCTCATCACTATAGCAGCCTCATTTTTACATTTTATTATGGTACCATAAGAAGAAGCTATTAAAGCTGATCATCTACTAACTGCAGAAGTCACAGTATGTTGAAGTTCCTGTTTCTGACCACCTGCTGTAGCTAAAAGTATTGACTGAAAATAGAAACATAGTAATCAGTAGTGAGACAACAATCAAGGTGTAACAGATAACATAGTTTAGGCAATGTTTGCTGCAGAAGCTTAAAAAGAGCCAATTTTGTAGCAGTAGATAGGTGCTAGTGTGTAAGAATAAAAGCAAAAGAAAGGAACAGTACTATGTTTGGAGAACGTATCAATACCTAATATTCATGATTAAAACATAAAAATATAACATTTTAATGTTATAATTCATTATACATAATAGCTTTAAGAATTCATTTAATGTCACAACACTTATTTTATCTAATCAACAAATTACTAGTAATAAAATTCATCTATTGTTAAAATTACCATTTATTATTCATATATTGATACTGGCCTAGTTAATTTTTAGTCCCATCAGAAATAGAAATGATATTCATAATTTCAAACCATAATCATTTTCATTATTGTCTTTCAACCGACTGTAGTGTTTGGAGATTTCCTAGAGTTATTCATGAGTGGGTGCAGTTGAAAATTGGAGTAATAATAGAAATAAAAATTTTTAAATGTAGTTGTTTGGCATAGTAATATGGTTAAGTGAGTAACCAATTTAATAACATAGACTGAACTTATGCATTGCACCAAGGCATCATTGTTTAGTAGCCTGGTACGTTCAGCGTGCAAAGCTAAAACAAATAAATCATATTATGCTCTACTGAAATACGTGAACCTAGTTCTAAACTGAAAAGGCCATACTTTGATTTTGCATATTTGTATTGATAGATTATAATCCGTGTTGGATATTCATCATTGGTAGGCAACTTTGCATTTAAAAAAAATACCATGATGACAGCGGCCATATTTATTTGATTTCTTCTCCTAAATACTTTTCTTACACTATGGCTTTGAAGTCAAAAGTACAAAAAGATACAAAGCTTGATGTAGCCATGTATATTAACAGTATGCATATGTTATTATAACAGTGCACCAGATAGGTGATTGTCTGGCACTGGCATTGTCTAAACCTAAGAACCCAAGAACTCAGTTAAGGAAGACGTGCCTTGCCCTCACAGAAAGTAATTTTCTACCTCCAGATGAAACAGCAGAAATCAGCACAGGTCGATCCTAATTAACAGAGAATATTCATATGATTATTCAGCCAAACTAGCCATCTATATTTCCTGATAAGAAATACAACAATATGTTCTGAAGTCTATTAACTGAAAATAACCAATGCTGTCTCATATCAAGAGGTAAGTAATTTAAATAAGTTAGTAATTCTTAAGGCAGATAAGTAAACCATTCAACTCAGTCTTCTTTCTCACTCAACAGTATTGATTCATCAATTCAGATGGTCAGATGCTTTACTGATCACTGAAAAGGAACTGAAAGGTTGCACAGACATCACACAGTCATAAGGGATATAAAACAATGTTATTTATTAGATGTATTTCTACTTTATCTCTGAATCAGAGCTCATCAGTTACAAACAATAGCAAGATACTGCTATCATATTCTACCCAACCCTCAAGAGCTTTACATTTAAGTAAACAATAAAATACATATGTCCAAAAATGTAAGTTTCTATTGATATTACAACAGAATTTTTACAAAGAACATGAAAGTATAACCTGCTTAATACCTTTAAAACAGCAGCAATGATGTAACGATTACTTACGATGCTAAATAATTTGATTTCTCTACACTGTTTTCAGTCACGTTGCTCATAAGCCACTTTTCCCAAATTTATGAATTTTTATTTTATAATAAAACAAAAATGGAATTACTCACTATGGCAACCCCTCTACTTCATGATTACAGCTAGCCTTGAATGTTGCCTACAAGTTTAATAAATTATGGCTGTTAGTAGTGGGGGGAGTCAAAAAAGTTAAGATGGTGGTGATGGAGTCCTTGGGAAGGACTTGATAACTGCCAAATCCAGTCTAAATATCTTGCTGTGCAACCAGCCATAATGTAATAAACCTGCATGCCACCCAACTCCCAATGACTCTGAAATTTTCCTATCACATTTTTTACTCCAGCTGCATATCTAGGAGACGGAGAGATTGGTTCACACAGTCCACTCATTTCTTCTTGAAATTAATTCAGTGTCCGATATTAGAGGCTTAAGAAATAACATCACTGTTATTCATTATAGGAAAATAAGAAACAACAATACTGATTTGCTGTAAATTAATGTGTAAACTCACAATTAGTAAGTTCATACCTACTAGTCAGAGGTATGTATACTTTTAATCGCTCAGCTACTTTTTGTTTCTTTCACGTTTTTTAAAATTATTTAAGCTGAGAATACAGACCTTGATAGAAGTTTCACTGAACTTAATGGAACTGACTTATGAATAGCATACATGTAACCCTCACTTAACTACAGTAATTAGGGCAGGCAACTCCATCACTTGGCAATGCAGTTGGTAAAGCATAATGCCATGTGACCGCTGACATACAATAGCAGTTGTGGCAGTTACAGAAGAAAAATTGTGGTATTTTAATGTGTGGGATGGTTAATATAATATCTATTATAGGTAATTAAATGTCCAACTGTGGAAAGCAATCTTTTCATTCTGAAACTTTAAAAAACGATGTGATTTTTAGAAATCTTTTATATCGCACATTTGGGGAAATTATTTTTAAAAATGCACATGAAACTTTACAATATACAGAAGTTTCAAAAGGAAAATACATTTCTCCTTAAAATGTATATTTACATTAAAAAATCTATTTTTGATACTGCTCACTGTTCCTGATCGCTTGAGCTACTTGGGATACAATAGATTCCTGCATATGCAGCAGGACCATATATTGTTCAGGGGAAAAATACTATAATTATGTAGTATCATCATCATTTCAGACTGTCCCAATAAATCCAGTAGTGTCAGATTTTGCAATACTATATGGTTAGAACTCTGTCACTGCTTTTCTCAACTAGGTTTCTCATGCATACATTTTGTTTAATGTTCCATTTCCATCAGTCCTTTCCTTCAATGTACTTATTGATAATTGAGAACATGAGACTACTATATTGAAAGTAATTTCATCTGTACATTATTACTCTAGGAAAACCAGGAACTAGTATATTATTTGATAAATGCATCAACAGTGAGACAAGCATGAACATTTCTGGGTCCTACATCCTATATCTGTTAGAGTTTCTTAAAAAATTCTTGTTTGGCACCTTCATTTCTAGTGCCTTATGGCAGATTGTGCATTTCTTACTGCCAAACTATAATAGGGAAATTATTGTAACACAGTAGTTGAGTTACCTCAATTTTCTTAAAGGAAAACAAAACTCATCAAATTAAAGCTACAAAGAGCTGACAAAAAAAGATATTCACTATTTAAGACAGTCGAACCAGACAACGGTGAATGACTTTTGTACTATTCCAAGCAAACTATAGAGGAAATAAGGTAATCAGCAGGAGTTGAGTCTGACTTCAGGCAGTCTTTATCTAAAACAAACTTGGAAGTCAGCCTTGGACTTTACTTACTGGTAACGGTGGGCTTGATCTCTACAGCCTTCTGCAAACATATCCGGTGCTTCCAAATCCAGAAAACAAAAGCTATTTCCAGAAAAGTAGATACAATGGGACTCATTTTTACGTTATCAAAACAGTCTGAATTCTATCTACATTCTCATCCTTACACAGGAAGTGGGATGGACTACAAGCTGATAAATCCTTATTATTATAAATTGGAGGAAAGTAATATAAGTTTAAAAAAATGGCTACATAATCACCTAATTAAATTTGATTTCCTACGGCAACAATACAAGCCTACTAATATGAAAGTGGGCCCAATCTACTGTACAGAAGTCAACAAAGAGTTGTGGAACATTTAAAAGTGAAACTAACAAGTTCAATTAACACAAATAAAAGTTCATTTAATACAAGTAAATGTCAAATGTTAGCATTCTCAAATCCCATGCCAAGCACATAAAAAGCACAGCCCATCAGTATCCTTTTTGTGGTCTCCAGAAACCAATTGGGTGATGCCAAAAATCTAAGGACTTTTTTGTATTTCAGACAGGTTGATTTGGGCTTAAGGAGCAATAAGCCTTGCAACCACTTAACGTACCTCCCACAGCCTAAAAGTTCCTTAAACTGTCTCCCAAAATGGATCCTAGCCCTATCCAGTTTGAGAATATGACAGTGATAGTAGTGCAGTGCTGTTTTATGTCCATACATTACTCTCCTGTATCTTTTCTCAACCCCTATCTTTTTGTGATCCCAGGTGAAAAATAAAACCTGCCATCTTTTTATTGTTTAAATCTTACACAGAAGTCCTAGCTTTCTCCCCAGAATTTTTATGTATTACTATTAGGAAAATAAATGTTCAAATAAAATATTTGAAGTTGACTACAGGAATCAAAAGAACATTAAATATTTCCCAGCTCGTTTTAACTACTATAAGAGGAACAACCAAACAGTAAAGGACTGTCATCCATATATGGAATAAAAGAAAAAAAACCAATAAAGTCAACCTTTAAAATCTAGTATGCAAAATGTGAAACACAGGCAATCAATGTAAAACATATTTTCTCCCCCATCTTTCAGATCACAGGTTGGCTGAAAATCTAGAATGTCTGCACTTGATCTACAAATCACATTCCCTTTGAAGTTAAACAGATTTTGCCTCTGGAAGAGTTTCTGATAGCCAAGAGCATTGTGTCTAGAGAAACCATTATCCTTCATTTTTCTTTGCAGAGGCTGCAGTGAGTGCAGACAAAGAGAAATCAATTCTTTGAAATTCTAATTGGTTCATTCTTAAAAATATCAATACCTTTCTGAATAATATTTAATGTAATAATAATTTTAAAAACTTGAGTATAAGAATATTCAACCGGGAAAGGACTACAAATCAAAATCAAAATTATTTTAAAAGCAACTGTTTGTCTACAGTATTTCAATTATTTTATCAATTGCTGACTCACTCTAGGAAAATTATACATGGGGAGAAGAGATAATTGCAACCCTACTTACTTCAGATTGTAATTCATTAGAACAATATAACCACAAATAGATAAAAGTTCTAATACACAGTGTACAATAAGTGCTAGGATTGCTAAAAACAGATACCCTTGATTGAAGCTTATTAGAGAAATTAAATAATCTTTTTCAACATTCTAGAGTTGCTAATTCATGTCTGTTTCCCTAATAAATTTTACCCTGAGAACCACATTCATGATTTGTTTGTCCTGCACTTACTCAAATCCAATTACCCACTAACTCTATTCAATCTACAGTGAAGCAATTTCAGTCACCTGTTTATCATTGCAACCTGTGCCCTCAAGTTTCAATGCACAGAAACATCACATTTTCAAAATTAAGAAACTTACCATTAATCAGAAAGACTTTTAGCCAGTTTTAGTCAAGCTGATAAGCAACAATAGTTCTTGCTTCATGTAAAAGTTAATTTAAGGCCAATTTTTGCTATTTTATGTACTTTTTTGGGGGGATATTATAAACAGACATAAGCATTGACTCCTTTCAACAGTATTATTTTTCAGTTGTGCTAAGTGACAATAAATGTATGCTTCTATGCACACACACAAAAATACACATCTTTCCTGCCATAACCTCTTTTCCCTATGGAAGTGGGACAGGATTCTTGAGGTATCAGCAATAAGATCTGGTGGGTATCCATACAATTTCTTCATACAGCATTCTGATTAAAACAGTCTGGAATTCTTTAATTACACTGAGCCAGTGAAAGCAAAGCTATTTTTACAGTCAGCATTTCCTTTCCTTCCCACCATTGCTGCCACACACTTTCCCATTAAATGCAACTATTCAAATCAGAACTGATAAATGGTGCCTAGCATACTGTTAGTGATTCCAGGAAAGAGTGAACAGAGCTTATGTTTGCTTAGAAAAATAAGCACCATCAACATTAATGGTATATTTCACATGAACATTGCAAAACTATGGGTCAATTCAACTCTTACTGTATTACTGCACCTCAAATGTCTTTCCCCTCTCAATTCTAATAAATTCTGACATGTTACCAGAAACAGTATACAATGCCAGATTTTATACAACCTGGATATGCAACTTTTCTTCCTTCTTAAGTCAAGCAACTATTAACAATGTGAAATGGGCATTCCAGTCATATTTCTGCTACCCCAAGTCTAACATCTTGCATCCTTGAGTATGTCTGTGTTTATACAATATCATTTAAAAATACTTGCATGTATTAAGACTTTACATTCTTGTTTTCCACTATTGTACTGTTCCTATAACAACCATCCAGTGAAAACTAACCATTCCTTTTTATTTCTGAGGCTGTTATGTGAAGACAGTGCAATTGTTAGATGAACCTATATAGGAATGCTGCACAAGACAAAAACAAAACTAAGTACCAGGAAAATTGTGTGTGTGGGGGGGGGGGGGTTTCTTACTCCTTCTATGGATAATGGATTGACAGAGCAGCCCTACTTTTGGAGGTCATAATATAGGCACCTCTGCCTGGCCTAGAAGATCCCGGCTGGCAGACATAGAATGACTACTGGATCCCAAGAGGATCCCAGGGGAAAAAAATGGACATCCGTTCCAGTGGGTAATCAGTACTAGCAAAGGCATCCAGAGGTCCGAGCATAAAGTTTACCTGCCAAGGTTACCTTCTGCCCAGATTACCCGCTCCTTCCCCTCCTCCTGCTTGCCCACGGACGACCGACTATCCCAACCATCTGGAAAGCTTCCACGTAAATCGAGCCCGGCAGGCCAACAGCAGAACTAGACACGCCAGAAATATTTCCCAGCGGCTGCACTGCGGGGGGAGGAGGGGGAACCGGAGTCTCGCAGCACGAAGGAAGGACAGAAAGTCGCCCGGGGAAAAGAAGCCGGCCCCGGGTGTGGCGAAGAGAGGGGAGGGAAGCATCCTACCGAGGCGTGGCTGCAGTACGAGGACGGGGGCGGAGGGGGGACCCGGAGAAGGCCTCCCCGGAGTGGGGGGGGGGGAAGGAGGGGGGACCCTGCGCCGGAGACTAAAGAAGCGCCAGGCGTCACCCCGAAGGGCACCTCGGTCCTCCCTCGGTCCCTCACGAAAGCAAAGCCGCCCCTTCGCTCCTCGACTGGCCGCGCGAAGGAAGCCCCGGCCGCAAACTCAATCCCGGCTGCACTCACGTTCTCCGTGTCCCGCTCGTTGACGGTGGGCAGCGGCGTGCGGGTGGACATCTTGCGCGTGCGGTTGCGCCGCCCTGCAAAGCCGGCCCGGGCCAAGACTGAGAAAGGCCGGCCCCACGACCGCCTCCTGGCCTGGCCACGCTCTCCGCCCGCCTTTCCCGCTCCGGGCTGGCAGGCCTCTGCGGGGCGGCTTCTCCGCCGGAGCTCTTTAGCGAGGCGAAGGCGGCCCTTCTTAGACTCCCGGAGTCCCTGCCATGGCTTCTGGGTCGGCTGCCCTCGCCGCCGCCCCCTGGGCCGGGATCACGGCGGCGGCGGCGGCGACGGCAGCGGCTCCTCCTCCCGCTGCCGCCACTGCGCGCTCAGGTGAGTAGCCGGCCGCGCTGCGCAGGAGAGCCGGAGCTCTTCCCTCCCTGCATCCGGCGGCGCCGGCTGCTCCTCCCCGTTCCCCTCCTTCCTGAGCCAACACGAAGGGGACCGCGGCTGGCGCTGAGCTTCCCACGAAGGATCGCAGAAAGCAGCCGGTCGCGGGCAGTGCGGAGAAAACGCTAGGGGCGCTTCAGCCGCGCGGCTCTGCGGAGAGGCTCGAGCCTTCATTCATCGCTGACCCTCCGTCCCGCCTCCCGCCGAGCACGAACCCAAATCCACACCTCCCGCCCTTTCGGGCTGTTCCTCCTCCTCCCGCTGCCGAATTCCGACAGAGGAAATCTTCAGTGTGCGAACGACGCGCGAAACCCATGTGTAGTTTGACTATATTTTCCCAGTGGAAACGGGGAGATTCGTGCCTAGCAAGAGTCCCTTGCGTGAAACCAGTCCCTCCTCACCCCACTTTAGTTTGTACGCTTTTGGCGGACAGCCACCTCATTACATTGCAGAGAAATACCTTTGGCGGCATTTTGCATCCCTTGACTGTGGGACTCACTGCCGACTCTGTCTGCTTTGATTAAAAAGTTATTTAAAACAGAGTTTTGCAATGGCGACCAGGAACAGGCGGAATTGAACCAAATGGCATAATCTATTTTTTTACTTTTTAGAAGATCAAGCCTGTTGAATTGGTGGAAAAGCTGAGATGAGCTGGACGTAAAAGAATGAAAATTGCTATGACAGTTTTCAAAAGGGGATGCCAAAAGTAAATAATAGTTGAGACATTATACCCATAATATGAAGTTCAGTATATATAAGCAATGAATCCCTATGTTAATTGTCAGTTAAGAGTATAGTACATAGAAAAGATTTTCAACATACATTTATGAAATGTAAACCTGGTACCAAAGGTAGTAGTGGTGAATGGTTTGAATTAAGCCTAATCTATTTGTTGAAAACAGACAAGTCTACCTAAAGCAGGATATGACAATGATAGGTTTCTCAATAGGTTAGAGCAGGGCAGGGCTGTCAAACTCTTGCATTGAGGGCCACATCAGGGTTGTGTTTGACCTTGGAGGGTCAGGGTGGGTGTGGCCATGGTGGGCAGGGTCAGCTCAATGTCACTGAAGTCAAAAGTGCTAAGGCAAGACTTCCCTGAGACCCTTCCTCATTATAATCTTCCTTCCTTCCTTCCCTTCCCTTCTTTTCCCGTCCCTCTTCCTTCCCCATTGACTTTATTTTTCCTTCCTTGCTCTCTTCCTCTCTTTCCTTCTTTTTCATTGTCTTTCCTCTTTTCATTTCTCCTTTCCTGTCCCTTCTTGCATGCTCAAATATAAAAGAGGAAACATTTATCCTTTTGCTTTTTTAGTTTGTTTTGCCTGCCTTCTGCCAGTGAAAACGGAGCTGGGGGGGGGGGCATGCATTTTTACTGGCAAAGGCACCACAAGCCAGTCCTTTGCTATTTCCAGGCTAGCCCCACAGGCCAGATCTAATCACCCTGCAGGCTGGATGCAGGCTGTGGGCCTTGAGTTTGACAACCCTGGAGTTAGAGATTTAGACATTTAGAGAAGTACTGGGGTTGATGGGAAAAAAACAAAATTGTCATCTTTGGGGAAAATATATGTGATTAGGATTAATTTCTTGCCTAAAATGTTAATTTCAGACAGTACTAGTTTTGACATATGTGCTATTTGAACAATGGCAAAAAGACATATCTAAATTTGCATAGCAGGGGGAAAAAACTCATTAAATGTCAGGTATTACAAGATGCAAAAGAAAAGATGCAATTGAGCTTACCTGATTTGAAATTATATTTTGCAGCCTGCTGTTTGGTCTGGATGGAAAAAAGGAAAGTTGTTAAGAAACAGGAGGCTTTTAGAGTTAGAAAGGTATGATTTGATATTTGGATGGCATGGATACCTACAGTATGATAAAGCAAAAGTTAATGTAGATTTTAAAAAATAATTTTATTAGATGGTGCCACATTGAGCATATGGAATATTTAGGCTGTGCCTGAAAATGCCTTTGTGGCTCTCAGCACAGAAAACATTTTATAAAAAAAAATGATTACTAAACACAAATGGTTGACTTGCTCTGATATATTAGAATTTTATCAAGGAGACTGTTGAATAGGAACAAGTGGTGGGAGGAGGATATTCATGTCTATGGGTTTTGTATGCATAATTATTAGACAAATTTAAAAGTAGATAAAAGAATAAAACAAACAAATGAAAGAATGTATGACAAAATAGGCTAAAACTTGTTATAATATACATGATCAATGACAGAATATGTGATTGAACAGATTGAATATTAATTATAATATTCAATAGTTGATATATGTCATCCGAAGTTATCAGTTTTTGTATAAAAGTTCTTCAGAGTTATGCAAGAAATATAATCAATAAGAAGGGACATTTTATAATGATTGGTGAACATATAAAAAAACCCAGGAAATTTTGATACAATAATACAGAAGATATTAAAGAGACATACAGTGGGGCAAAAAAGTATTTAGTCAGCCACCAATTGTGCAAATTCTCCCACTTAAAAAGATGAGAGAGGCCTGTAATTGGCATCACAGGTAGACCTCAACTATGAGAGACAAAATGAGA
>JAEANM010006194.1:2581-14705 GCA_017656035.1 Myanophis thanlyinensis | reverse complement strand
CACCAATGAGAAACTGCAACAGTTTTTCAACCATCACATGTTTGTCCTGGAACAAGAAGAGTACAAGAAAGAAGGAATTGAATGGGAGTTCATTGACTTCGGAATGGACTTGGCTGCCTGCATTGAACTCATTGAGAAGGTTTTGATCAAAAGTTATATTTAAATTAGCAGAATTCCAGCTAATGACCATTAACTGCCTTGGCATAAGTGAGCTGTACCTCTGGTTATAGCTATAAAGATATACATTTTATGGTGCAGCTATATTTGTAACAATGCTTCCCTACTCAATATATTTTTGATTGCTGTTAATCATACTTCTTCATAGACTATCACAAGAAAACCATTGTTTTTGGTTGAAAATTACTATAACATTATTTGAAATAGTATATAATAACTTAGTCCATGTATCTTTCACTCATTATTTTACAGCCCATGGGCATTTTCTCCATCCTGGAAGAAGAGTGCATGTTTCCCAAGGCAACTGACACCTCTTTCAAGAACAAGCTCTATGATCAGCACCTTGGCAAGAGCAACAACTTCCAGAAACCCAAGCCTGCCAAAGGCAAAGCTGAAGCTCACTTTTCACTGGTGCACTATGCTGGCACTGTTGATTACAACATTAGCGGCTGGCTGGACAAGAACAAGGACCCCCTGAATGAAACCGTGGTGGGTCTGTTTCAGAAGTCTTCCATGAAGACCTTGGCCTTACTGTTTGCTGACCGTCCAGCAGAAGGTAATTCTTAACACTTGAAACAGATTCATAAATATCATTCAGAGTCAAAATAAATAACTGCCCATGTAAGGAATAGTTCGGTGCTATCCCCAGATGATATTTTTTTTATACAGGTTAGGGAACCCTCAGCATAGGCCCTCATATCCGTAAAACTAAAAATGAAAAAAAAAATATCACGTAACTTGCACTTGATGTCCAGTGTGTCCTGAAGACACCATTAAAATAAATTGCTGTTTTGTAAAGGATGATGTCCCCAATGGCAACCACTTTGCAAATCCCCCCTCCCCCATTCTCAATATTTCAAATGTGCCCATCAGTCCCCAAAGGTGCAGCCTGCCTTAACACAGTTTAAACCAGATATTTTCCAATACTTGCTTAATATGTAACATTGCGTATATGTGCAATGTTTACAGTTTTTAGCTTCTCCTAAAGACCCTTGGCACATCCTTGCCCCATGTTCTATAAATAACCCTAACATTAATGTCAGCTAAAGGACTTAGGTTTCACCTTTTCTCTGAGAGCTTTATCCTCATGACGACCTTATGAGATTGATTGGGATGACAGACCAAGTGACCCACACTGACCAAAAACTGTGCGTCACACTGAAATCGCTTCAATCCAGGATTTAACCACTACACTATATTTGGTCTTTTAATTTTCTCCCACAAAAACTCCAAATGTATAATTTCCAAAGAAATACAAATAAATAGATGAGCTGATCTGGTTCAAACATGCTAAGCCATGGTATGCTTCAGTGTTCTGGATTAACATAAGGTGAACTCACATAGTATGGTTTAGTGAGAGACTTCACGTAAGTCTCTACAATAAATCTTTCTTCAGAAACATGGCCCCACGTATTTGGATGTAACATGAGTATATAAGCAGCTCGTACTATAGTTATAAAAGAAGTCACAGCTACATAGAAGATAAGCCTATGAAAAGAACACGGGAATATTTCAAATACAAAGCCTTTCCCTCCTATTTTTTCCAAATCAATGAAAGTTTAGTTGTTCTATTTCCCACGGTTGAGGCTGACATTTGGTCAGAGTTTACTTAACAGTGTTGTTTGCTTTTAATTCTTGCCTCACCAACTGCAGTTCTTACAACTGTAATCACATATATATAATACTGATATATCTTGTTTAACAAACACAACAATGTGATACATCTAATATCTATTGTTAGTTACTGTGCTGTGGGATAAATTATTAAACCCCAGATAACTAATTGTCATTCCCCCACTTTTTCTTCTTTTTTTCCAGAGGGCAAGAAGGCTGCCAAGAAGAAGGGTTCCTCCTTCCAGACTGTGTCTGCCCTTTTCAGGGTATGGAACTCAGATGTTCTTATCCTTTGTTCCTTCGAGGACACTCGTGCAGGAATTATATTTATTTTTATTTATTTATTTATTCAAATTTATATACCGCCCCATCTCCCTAAGGACTCGGGGCAGTTCACAGCAGATAAAACAAAATACATAAACAAAATTTAAAAACCAATATAAAACCATTAAATTTGCTGATATTTTAAAAATACAATTAAAAATTAAATTAATTCTAAAATTTAACCAAATATTAAAATACCCCGAGGTGTCAGGCCAGGCCAGCTAGCTGGAAAAGGTGAGTTTTTAACACACGTCGGAAAGCTCGCAGGTCAGTAAAGGGAATAGTGGTCCATGATACACCTGTTGCTCTTACAAAACACTGGGCTTATCTGTGGCTATATTACGCCAAGCTTCATAGACTCCATATAAAAGATTTTTGTGCTGTTACACATTTCCCTTTTGTAATGGAAGTATATAAAAGACGCAATATATGTAGTTGGCACTTGCCTAGAAGAGTACATTTCCTGAAATTTTGGCTAGAATTGTCTTGTTTTACCAGGTGTGTGCGTATGCGAGAAAGTAAAAGCCACGGTGCTGATGACCTCTCCATGTGGTGAGCGGGGAGAGTTTTGTGTTGTTTACTTTTGGCTTCGTTCCATACAAATGGAAAGATTTGTAGTTTTGTCCTGTTTATTGGCTGCTTGGAACAGATGGGATAGGTAGAGCTAAAATCTATTGAGTGTATTGAAAATTAAAAAAGGAAAATTGCTAGAGAACAATATGCATTCTTTTATATTTATTTTATATTTATTTATGGAAGAAAACCAGAGAACATATACAGCCCTGCTCCTTTAAAGACCTATCTCCATTTACATGAGATCAAAGAATTGTAGCTGAATTAATCAATTCAAAATCAATTTCAATTGAATCTCTGACTGAAAGGGATGAGGAATTAATTGCTCATTTAACCCAACAACCCTAAGTGATCAGTGAGAGAGGTGATGTGGCATTCAAGATAAGATATTGGACTGGTAAGAGGTTCTAATGCAGCCTTGCCAAGGAACTTGAGTGGTGACTTTGGGCCAGTCACTATCCTTTAGTGACTGTACAGTTTATCTCACAGGATTGTTGAGGGTCAGAAGAGATGTTCTACTATGCTTAGATACATGCATATATCAATAAAAATATTAAACATAACAAAAAATGTAGGGAAGCATAGACCAATCTCCCTTTTATGTATATGTTTACTTGGTTGTAAACTCTTCAATTTTATGGTTCTTTTAAATAAAGAAGCACTTTTAAATTATAAAGTACACTGTACATTTGATTTTAGAATGTTTAAATCAATTGATTTTCAGCTGTTATATTCCATACTTCCAGGCTTAAATAATGTTTGTTGGATAGTATAACAGTTTAGGATAGTATGCCTTGAAATAACACTCTTCGTTAGGGTTAGGGTTATATCCTTCAGTATAATCCCTTTCTGTAAATGTAAATGTCCCCTTGAACCTCCAATGGGTTATAAAGTTTTATTAGATAATAAAATCACTGGATCAATGCTTTATTTGGCAATGGCCCAACTGGTTAGAAAAAAGACAAAGATAAACAGTAGAGAGCATCTGAGGAGGGGGTAAGTGGAAAGAGGAATAGCATTCTGATAAATAAGTGTTAGTTAGATAAATAAAATAAAAATAAGTAATTGTCCTCATACATCAGCCACATTCTGCAAGAATACCAGAAAGAGCTCCCAAAATTCCAAATGTGTTTTCTATCTAGATCAAAAGATTATTTATGAACAAGGTTAGAAGTTGCACACATTGTATATGGGTAAAGTATACAATTAAGTATGTGTGCATGTTTATAAATAAAATGGGGATGCACAAGGAATATTAAAAAAAATCTTGGGCAGTACTGGATTAAGAGATGCTGTTTATTATGACACACAATATTTAGAGCACCACACTGTACTGGAGCTTCTGAATAAAAGGGACAATAGAGCAAAATATGGCTACCTTTCTGCAGATTTGGGGGGGATTGGACTGCTACCTACTTGGATAGTTAGATAAGGAAAGGTATTAATAAATCAATGCTCTTGGTCAGGTAGAATGGTCTGTGGAATAAAATATATGTGATTGACTCTCCAGCTAGGCAAGATCAAAAGTGATGTTAAATTAAGAGTTATTTATTTCACTTCAGCATAGATGGTGGTGAATCATTGAACCCTGCTAATGTTAAGTCTGATATGGCATAAACAGTATTAGTAAAATACTTAGCAGATGTAAATGCTTTGTAAATACCACTGTTACTATGTTGGAAAATTAAATAGTCATTTTTTCTGAATTTGCTTGATCTCTGCATTGGCAATTTTATGCCAAGTGGGATCAAAAGTTCAGCAGAGAAACTAGTGTGTAAGTCTCAAATATTCATTTCTTTTCCCAGGATGATATATTCCGTAGGATAGGGATTTTGCTTGGAAAACTAGTTTTAGCCACAGTTATCTTAGCAGTTTCATGCTCTATGGAGACTAGCCCAGATTTCAGACATAGAGGAACAAAGACATCAGGGAAGGAGGCTGTTCGGAATTTTGATTGTATTGTTTTTTTTAGATGTCTTAGATCTTTGTAAATAATAATCCGTGAGCAATAAAGCATACAACCAAAAAGGCTGTATGAGCCAGACTTCCTTTCGGTTTGAAAATTCCTTATAAATAATAGATCAGGTTAGCTCCCTCTTTATTAATGTTCTGATGTCTATAAAGCCGGAAATATTAGACAGATATTCCTTGCAGTTACAATTTTATCCTGCCATTTTAACTTTTGTTTTTATTTGTATTCATATATCTGATTGATGCTATTTTTGTAGTTTTTAGAGACGATTGTACCATGTTTTTATTAATTGAAATTTATAGTTTATAAAAGTCATCAAAAGTTTAATTGTGGCAGGGTAGAAATGTGTGAAATAACAAAAACAAAATAAAAATGGAGGTTTAATTTATTTATTTAGCACCATCATAAGGAGAGGAGAAGTTCCATATCAACTTCAAATTGTAACTTGTAGTTAAACAAATTGTAAGGTTGGTGAATCAAAAGAAGACAGTTTCATAATTCACTTATTCTATAACATTTACAGATCAGGATTAATAAAATGATTAAAATGCAAATCTATTGTATTAGTGTGCAGTATATGACCTCAAATTGCTTCCATAAATAGCCCTAGAAGTGTGGCTTCCAAATTAAGCATGTCTGGTTTGGGATATGTCTAAACACAGGATGCACAATATTTTTCAGTTACTCAAATCAGAGTTAGCAGTAAGTCAATTAAATCTAATAAAGTATTTAGTAACTTGCCAGAAATGGTATTGACTTGTGTTTAAATATTTACACAGAATATTTACACAGAAAAGTAGTTTGGAAACTGATAGTTTTCAATACCATCTCCAGCTCCGTCATAAGATAAATTCAACACAATCACAGCATCCTGTGGTTAGCAAAATCAATTGATTTTCTAACGAAGCTGTGAAATATTTATATGTATAATTTTTTTTTATGACTCAAAATAAGTTTCGAACATAGAAAATATGGGAATCAGGTTGCATATAAACCTAAATAATAATAAATATCTGGCTGACTGTGGGACTAGCCATCATCATCATTATCATAACAATAACAGCAACAGCAATAGCAATAGGATTTAGACTTATATACTGCTTCACAGTGCTTTACAGCCCTCTAAGTGGTTTACAGAGTCAGCATATTGCCCCCAACAATCTGGGTCCTCGTACCAACCTCAGAAGGATGGAAGGCTGAATCAGCCTTGAGCCTGGTGAGAATTGAACTCCTGGAGTGAGCAGTGAGTTAACCTGCTATACTGTGTTCTAACCAGTGTGTCACCACGGCAATAATGATAATGATGATAATGATGATGATGATGGGATTTCAGCTCACTGGCTTCTGCACTTCAAAATAGATGTCAGAGGCTACAGTCCTCTGAGTCTTCCTCACAACAACCCCTTCGGCTCCAGCAACTTCTTTTCCTTGTAGCACTGAGCTGCTTCGTGTCTGAAATCCTGGGCTCAGTAGCCAGAGAAGCTGTGGTGGATTTCAAAAAGCCAAACTGCTCTGGGCTACAAGGAAAAGATTACAAATGCCACTCATCCACCGGAGGCTTGGAAAAAAGATGGATTTTAAGCGGAGGTTTGGAAAGAGCCCTGTACCATGGAGCTTTCCCCACCCACTCCCCGACCAAATGCCCTCGCTTCTCCCAAGCATTTCTTTGCTTGGTATTTGTGGAAGAGCCACACTTGAGGAGCCAAAGAGCTGCATGTGGTTCGCGAGCCGTGGTTTGTCGACCGCTGTTCTAGTCCAACCCCCTGCTTAGGCAGGAAACCCTATACAATTTCAGACAAATGGTTGTCCAATCTCTTCTTTAAAACTTCCAGTGTTGGAGCATTTACAACTTCTGGAGGCAAGTTGTTCCACTGATTAATTGTTCTAACTGTCAGGAAATTTCTCCTTAGTTCTAGGTTGCTTCTCTCCTTGATTAGTTTCCACCCATTGCTTCTTGTCCTGCCTTCAGGTGCTTTGGAGAATAGCTTGACTCTCTCTCTCTATTCCTTGTGTCACATGTATGTATATAAAAATATACACAAGCTGAAGTGATTATTTAATGCAGTTTGCAAGGAGTTAAAAAAGCATAAAAATGCAAACACACACACACAACTACATTGCATTGCTTGCAGAGCTGAATGGAATGGCATTTCATTACAATCAAGTGTTAAATTACAGTATTTCTCATGTAAGGAAAATAAAAGTTTTAGCAAGCATTACAAAATTGGTGGAGAGAAAATATTTCTGCATAGGAATTAATAAGCAGTCAGTATGTAGACTATAACATAGAAATCACAGCATGTGTATTTTCTTTGTAAGTTCATGTATTAGTTTTGTGTGGGAAGCTGCAGCTCAATACAGTCTCCCAATACAGCTGTATGCAAGAATATATACATATATATCTGTGCTATCATATTACAGTTTTTGTGCTAATTTCATATTGTTTCATACTTGGAATAGGTTTTCATCTAGCAATTTGGAAATGTTAATAGTCCTAAGAGAAACAGCTGCTCTGAGGCCAGCAGGAACAATTTCTTTTTGGGCTTGACTTAAGATAAGAAACAGATTATTCTTTTGATTTTAAGATATATGAATGAGAAAAATTACGGGTATGCTGCTGTATGCTATGTTATAGGGAAATTAACAATGTTATTGCTTATTAACTCAGACAAGTTATTTAAATTACAGATTGATACAGTTCAGAATAGTTGATTTGTTGTTTATTTTAGATCCGACTGCAATTTGGCACATGTGTGACCAATGCCTAACTTAATTCAAAAATAATGCTAGAATTATCATTTGGGAATAGGAATTGCCATTTCTTGTTGATGGTGGTCTTATCTGGAAAATGGCATTAATGGAACCTGGTTTTCCTAAGGTCTCTTTAAAAAGGATTAGTATAGAGACAAATATACAGAGAATTTCCACGTGATTCAATTTAAAGCTTGATTGAATTAAGTCAAACTAATTAATTACCAAAGAAAGCAAATGAATTATTTCTCAGTAGTTGGCAGTAGTTTAGAATATGAATTGGAATGACTAAGCTGTTTTGTTGATTATGTATTAAAATTGTATCCATAGGCTCACAGGCAGCAATTGATTAAAAATAAAGTTTTGATAAGCAAGATATTAAATGAAATATGTATGTACCCGATACCAATCAAATGATGCTTAAAATAAAGAACCAAATAATTTTTCCATGATATTAATTAATTTGAGCAGAAGCAAATTATAACTCCCAGGATATAAGTCATTTTCTCAGTATAAAGCTACAGGAATAGTGTTCTTGACAGCAGATACCAATATTTCAGCAAGCTGTTTGATTAAAACAAACAATAAAACATTGTTTATCTTCTACCTTATGCATTTTTAGCCAGAGTTTCCTAGAAGGTTAGGTGGGATCAATTTGTAATATGTTGGCAGAATTTCAAACTCAGTATAGTTTAGCAACAAGTAAAAGTCCCTCCCCCTCCCCACCAATCAATAGGTATCAGTCCTTAGAGGTAGGCATGATCAAGAAATAGAAGCAACAGATATTATAGAGATACCCTATATCGGTAGTGGAGAACTTTTACATCACTATGTGCCAGCTTTGTGCCGGAAGGGCACACAAAACCAGCCAGCTGGCTTTCATGTGCGCCGGAGTGGCGAAACCTGGAAGTGCAGCGACCCAACACACACATTCTCTGAGAGCCGGCAGGTCGGCTGGGCTTCCGGGTTCCTTGTTCAAATGTGTGAGATGAACAGTTGGTTGGCTCCGGAGCACACTTGCGTGCTGGGACACTGCACTTCTGGGTTTTGCCGTTCCCGCGCGTGCTAAAGCCAACTGGCCAGCGTGCATTGCTGCACGAGAATAGGACGAGGAGCCAGCAGTACTGTGTGTTTTTCGCGGGATGGTTTTGCGTGTCCTTCCGGCACGCGTTCCATAGGTTTGCCACCAGGGCTCTATATTATTATAGGGCAGAATAATAGAATCTTGAGAATCTGTCAGTTTCTCTCTGCCCCATCTTGTAATACCATCTGTATGAAGCAAAATCAAGGCAGGTTATTTTGAGTTTCATGCTATCCATTTTTCTAGGCCTGAGTTATTTTACTTGTTTTCTGTCTTAATAGTTCATTGCACTCTAGGTTCAGATCTGTACTGCTTCACAATATGTTACTAAGGATGTTATCTTAAAACTAAAACAAAAAACCTCCAAAGGCAGACTCGATAGATCACTAGATCATTTTGTGCCATCAATTTTCTATGTTTGTATGTTATAGGAAACTAGGAGTGAAGTTTTGTATGGAATGACACTTAAACTTTGTTCTAGTAGTCACCAAAATTTTCTAGGCTTCCTATCATAAGCATCCTGATCTTAAATTTCAGCACTGTTTTCAGGAAATATTCAGTTATCTGCACGACTTCTGAGAATCTAACCCTTTGTTTTATTGTAGATTCATTTTTATAGAGCTATAACATTTACAAGTAGTCTGCTGTGCTTTCAACCAACCATGCTCTGCCATCTTTTGAATCACCCAAGAATTGTTTTTCAAGCTTGACAAGCTTGAAGATGTGTGGACTTCAAATCTCACAATTCCACAACCTATTCTGGAAGTTTGAAGTCGATACATTTTGCCAAGATGGAAAAATGTGATTTTTTTTTTTTGCTTTGGAAGAAATTCTTATTCATTTTTTTCTAGAAGCCACAAATCTTCTACATAATCTGGTAGATGAACTCCCCAAAATATGAAAATAGGGAGAGAGCACTACCACTACAAGGAAAACTTGTAGAGAGCACACTTTTTATATGGACAGATTCCCCCATTTGTGGTATTGTCCTACTTGTGGTTGGGGTTCTGCAATACCATAATGTGCTTTTCCAATGCATTATATCAAAATACTTATTTTGCATCCAAATGAACATGGGATTTTTTTTTACAGTGTGAAGTATATTGCACCTTGTTTAGTTATTTTCAAATGAAATGCTATTGCTTCTAAACCTTTGGCTTGTTTTTAATCTCACAGTGATTAAGGTGCTGGTTTAGAAATCAAGAGATTGTGAGTTCTAGTCCTACCTTGGGCATGAATGGTGGTTTATCTGTCAACTCAATCATGTCACAGGGTTGTTGTGGAGAAAATAGGAAGAGGAAAGAGTATTAGGTATATTCATTGCTTTGAGTTACTTACAAACTAATAAGGGTGGGATAAAAATCAAATAATAAATCAATAATTTTTTACATTACACTTCTAATCTTTGGAGTATATTGCTTCATAGTTAATAATAAGCTACTGTAAGCATATAGTTCTATTGGTTTTACTTAATCATAAAAATGCTTTGCAAATGGTTTATAATTTTTGTTGTTTCTTAAAGGAAAACGCCAGATCCATCATTTAGGGAACCAGCTGCAACTAAATCAGCATTGTCTCGATACAGCCTTCAACTTTTTCAAAATGGCAGTGAGCAAGCACTTAACACGTGGGAGGAAGATGACCCATGTCATAGCAGCATGCCTCTACTTGGTGTGTAGGACAGAAGGCACGCCACGTATCCTTTCACTATTTGGCAGTCAGACTATTCCAAAATGTCTTGGATATTTCTAGAACTTTATGAATAAAAGATTATTTTCATATCTGTTAAAGCAAAGGAAACCATTGGATAAATGTAAACAGTTGATGGAGATTATTAATTGGTGGGAAGTATTAGATTTAATGGCAGTTAGGAAAAGGTATGGGTTGGAGACGGGCTATCTGATTAGATTATATCACATTGTGATTATTTTTCAGAAGAATCTGCAGCTCTGACCAATATTATAGTTCTAAATCCTGAAAGACGCACAAGTTCTAAAGGACTTGTTGACTAGGTAACATATGACCAACCAGTTCCTATCCTGTATAGGTATAGTTAAGGATAATTAATAAAAGATGTAATTATGAAAAATATATGCTAATTATAAAAACTGTGATCTAGAATCTAGTCAAGTGTTTGTCCTTTGCGTTAAAACTCTGTTTCTGCTGAGTAAATGGTCTATTTTGAATTTTTGTACTTTTTTCTGTTTTAATTTCATAAGCCTGCTTTTCCTCTAGCATTTTCTTGTTCTGTTAGATTTCTGGGTATGTTTCTATTTTTCCATATTATTCTTGTTAATAGTGAAATTAGATTCTGATGTCCAGACAGATAAAGACATCAGGATAATTTGAGACAAATATGAAGACCATATTCTGTACAAATACCCTGTTTCTCCCAAAAGATGACCCACCTTGAAAAGAAGCCCTATCATGTTTTTGAGCACATGCAATGAAATTAAGTCCCACCTACAAAATTAGCCCCAATTAAGTCCTTTCCCACCCTGGGATGCAGGGTGTGGGCAAGGCACATAGGTAAAATAATAATCTAGGGTGGAGATGGGGGATGGTGAAGCTGCCCTACTTACCACACCCCGATGTGCCTCGCCTTCTTCTGTGGCTGCTTCTTCTGTGGCCGCTTGCTGCCACTCACACGCATCGTCCCCAGCCTCCATTTCACCTTCAGATACCTTTCAGAAAGCATCTGCAGTCGATAACAGAGCTCTGGGACAATCCGGAGCTCTGTTATTGGCTGCAGAGGGGTTTCCAGAAGGCATCTGAAAGCAAAACGGAGGCCGGGGTGATGCATGCGAGTGGCAGAAAGCGGCCACAGAAGAAATGGGCCAATAGCAGGCTCCTGCTCGGCGGGGCTGTGGGTACCACTGCCGCGAGGTGAGTCAATAATTAGAACCCTCCAAAAAGAAGGCGTAGCCATTTGTCAAAGAAAATAAGACCCGTCCTTCTTTTTGGAGAAACATGGTATACAATAAGCAAAAAATAATCCTGCAGGATTTTCATTGAGTTGAAGATGAAAAAAAAAATCAAACAGGAAAAGGAAACGGCAGGTACAAAATTAATATAAAGAACTATAAGAAATATAGAAGACAAAATAATAATAAAAAGATGTGTTGTACCTAACACATCAGAAGTTGGGAAAATAAAAAAAATATACTAAGGAAGAGAGAACATAGAACCACCACTAATGGTGGTTGAGTGGAAAAAGTGAATTTACTACATTATCCTTGATTTATCACATAATTCATGGAAAAATGTTATTGATCATCTACTTGTAGAAAAAAATTAGGTGGTTTGGCTATTGGCAATCATTTCTGCTTTTTAAATTCTCCTTGATCCAGCAAACCATTCATAAAATGGAGCCTTTTACCACTTCTTATTTTCTGTAGCTTAAAACTGTTTCCCCCCTGTTGATTGCACCATTTCTGGTGTTATATACCTTTTTCTCTCTACTTGAATTCTAAGGTACCCCAAAACACAAGTTCATGCATCCCAGGGTTGTTAGATATGGCTCTTAGAGCCAGAGGTAAAAAGTAGCTGGTAATATGGCAAGAATGCCTGGACCACTACTGATATATTGGAGCTTGACAGAGCTAAAATCCTTCCTTCCTTCCTTCCTTCCT
>JAEANM010006193.1:0-18827 GCA_017656035.1 Myanophis thanlyinensis | reverse complement strand
ATTTAACTTTACTTGTTCTTCATTTTAAATATTGTATTTGTTCCCGTTTTGTTTCTTCACTTCAAAATAAGATATATATGCAATGTGCATAGGAATTTGTTCATAGTTTTTTTTTAACTATAGTCCGGCCCTCCAACCGTCTGAGGGACCGTGAACTGGCCCTGTTTAAAAAGTTTGAGGACCCCTGATCTAAAGGTTTGAACTATTGTTTTTATGCTGATGATATATACCCTCTCTTTGGTCTCCATCTATCAGCAAAGTGGCTGCTTCTGAAGAAATGTTTGGATGTAATTCTATAACAGATTATTTTATTTAGCATATGACAAATACATGGACTTGTAATAGTTCAAATGATAATGTCCAGTCCACCAGGCCATTCAAGAAAAGGGTGGTCTATGTTGAAAAAAATCAGACATTGGGCTGGTGTAGGCCCTTGATGGACGAGGCTGAGGCCTCCCATTTAAATCTTCTTAATTTTTGGAGTAAGTTGTTACTGGTATTGATTTTAGCAGACATATTCTCTAAGTGTTTCTTATAGGAGAGAGTCCAATCCAAAATTACTCTGAGGTATTTGGGATAAAGATCATAAGGATGATAATAATAGATGAAAATGAACAAGTTAAAACAATCCAGACAATGTAGATGTTGCATGTTAATCGTCTGTATATTGGAGAATGTGGGTTATTTCAGGTATACTATATGCTATTGAGATGTTTCTAAACTTGGCTCTGCCTATTACAGATGGCAACAAAATGGCTTTTATCAACTTCAACTTTTATGCCAGCTACAAACCATTCAGATACTCATGCCATGGGAATTCAGGCAGTCTACCTATTAGAAGCTTCTTATAATGGGATGTAATAATGACCTTGAGGAGAGAGGGGAAAAGAGGCTTCCTAGGAAACATTCAGATAAGAGAGGGAGGAGCACCCAATGGCTTAATCGTCATAGAAAAAAAATTAGGAAGGATCCACCCCGATAGATCAAACAATTGAAACTGGCAGCAGGAAATTTGGGCCTTCAGACAGGCACAATTCTATTATTATAGCCTTACAATAAAGTAGAATTAGTTCATCTCACTGTGCTTCCTGTCTAATTGGGAGGACTGACACTTTTACAGGTAGAAAATGTAGCTCCATTGATTGTTGTTCACAACTTCAGAGCAAGATACTTTGCTCCATCCAACTCAAAGTGCTGGCCTAGATTTAAGAGCAGAGTATTTGATAGATCGCTTGCACTTACCCAATCCTGAAATTGCAGAAGCTATAAACTGGCATGAAAATATTTTTCACTATTTCTCTATTTATAGAATTCCTTCTTTATAAAAAAATAATTTGGACTACTCTTTGCTTTGTATTATAGAGGGATTTTTTTTAATGTTCAAATATACATTTGGTTTGGTAGCTTATTACCTTTATTTTAATATTAGAGATACAAAAATTTTCACTAGTATATTTCTGCTGTCTTATACTTTTTTTAAGTGATTGGATTTGAGGATAATTTGAATTTATTATAGTTTATGGTATTACTGAACAGTGGATTATAGTTTTTGTATATTCCCTTGAATTAATTTTATTGTTCTGAAAAACACCAGTTATATTTAAAATAAATAAGAATTTATGAAGAAATGAGTCACATGAAATCACAACCTGTAAATGATATATCTTTAAACAATCTCTAGTTTTAGATCCAACAATAGCAAGGTCATATTTGGATAGTCTCACAATATCTGGGCTGTGCACTAAAACAAAACTTAATTAGCCAAAATCCAAGGAATAAACTGGGTCGATCAAACTGCTAGGCCTTAAATCACTGTTTACAAACCTTCACAGTAATAGTATAACTTGGAAGGGACCTTGGAGGTCTTCTGATCCAACCTCCTGCTTAAGCAGGACACCCTATACCATTCCAGACAAATGGCTGTCCAATCTCTTCTTAAAACCTCCAGTATAGGTGCACCCACAACCTCTGAAAGCAACCGATTCCATTAATTGTTCTTGCTGTCAGGAAATTAATTCTTAGTTATATTTATTTATTTTATTTATTTAACAGCATTTCTATACCACCCCCTCTCCCGAAGGACTCGGGGCACAGCCAACTAAAAATGCAAAATATGTCAATTAAAATACAATTAAAATAAATTAAATCAGTGGCCATTAAAACCAAATTATGGAAATGTTAAAAATGAAATAATTTAAAATTACCAACCAATAAAAACCAATTAAAAGCCGATTTAAAAACCCCAACCGATAGTACTAGGCCAGACTGGCTTGTTGGAACAAAAAGGTTTTTAGTGTGCGCCGGAAGGTCCGTAGGTCCGTGATGGTCCGGATCTCCAGGGGCAGTTCATTCCAAAGGGAGGGTGCCCCCATAGAGTAGGTTCTACCCCTTGGGGCTGCCAGACGACAACGTCCTGACAATGGAACCCCAAGGAGGCCCGCCCTGTCGGAACACACAGGTCGGCGGGAGGCTGAAGGTGGCAACAGGCGATCCCGTAAGTCCCAAGCCATGGAGCGCTTTAAAGGTGAGAACCAACACCTTGAATCGCACCCGGAAGGCCACAGGAAGCCAGTGCAGTTCGCAGAGGGGTGTAATATGGGAGCTCTGAGGAGCCCCAGAATCACTCGCGCGGCCACATTCTGCACTAACTGCAGCCTCTGGATGCTCTTGAAGGGGAGCCCCATGTAGAGAGTTGTAGGTTAAGTTTCCAACTATTGCTTCTTGTCCTACCCTCTGATGCTTTAGAGAATTGGTCAACTCCCCTAATCACTTTGTCAAATAATACAATAAGGTTTGTCTGGCATGATCTGTTTTGGACAAACTCATGTTGGCGTCTAGTAATAACTTTCTTGGTTGCTAGATCAGTTGCTTGTCTATCTTTTCCAGGATCTTCCCAGGTATGGGAATATGTAAGGCTGACTGGGCTGTAGTTTCCTGGTTTAATTTTTTTTAAAGATGAGAACCAGATCAACTCTTTTCAAGTCTTCTGATAGTTCTCTGGTACTGGAAGACAGATATTGTTCAGTGGTTCTGAGAACACATCTGGCAGCTCCTTCAGAACTCTGGGATGTAATCCATCTGGCCCATGTGATTTGAACTGTTCTAGAGTAGATAGCTGTTGTCTTACCATTTTCTTGCCTATTTTGACTTGCATTCCTATTCTGTCTCCTATAGTGTTGTTTTTAGATCAAACAAATTAAGCAGCTCCACATTCTCCATACTGCCCATCACCTGGCCTCAACCAGCTTGATATAATTCATTCACAAATCATAATCACAGGATGGCTTAGCATGATGAGTGAACTCAATTATGAAAGTTCTGAGAGGCAGATATTATTTAAGAAAAAATGTAGTATGGCAGTTAATACTAAAGTGCAGGTAATCCTCGACTTACAACAGTTCATTTAGTTACCAAGTTACAACAATGCTGAAAAAGGACTTAATACCATTTTTCATAGTTACGACTTTTCCAGCAGCCCCATGATCATGTAATCAAAATTCAGATGCTTGGCAACTGGTTCATATTTATGACTGTTGCTGTGTCCCAAGGTCAGGTGATTCCTTTTTGCAACCTTCTCACAAGCAAAGTCAATGGGGAAGCCAGATTCACTAAACACTAATCTGGTTACTAATTTTATCAACTGCAGGGGTTCACTTAACTGTGGCGAGAAATGGGGCAAAACTCACTAAACAAATGTCTCACTTAACCACAGAAATTTTGGGCTCAGTTGTGGTTGTAAGTCGAGGACTACCTGTATTACATTGCACAGAAACTTACCAACAGTCATAGTGCATAATTTCCTTGCCTGTAACTTTTTAGACTAATTCAATGATTTCAGTAGGAAAGTTATGGGAGAATACTGTATGTTCTCAATAGAATTTCCTTTCTCCCAACTTCCCTGTTCAGCTCTGCAAATTTTAAAGCTGGTATAGTAAGTCTCTGGTCCTCCAAATAATACTGAACTATATTTTCCAACAACCCATCCAGTATTGTGAAAAATGATAGTAAAATCACCATCATCTGGTGGACCACACTCTCTCCATGAACAGCTTTTAGTCCATATGGTCTATATGTAGGCTGGACTGCAGAATTTTGTTTTAGTAAACAAAATCATATTACTAAAATCAGTTCTGATATTAATCTTCCATAATCTATTTTGAACATTTGGGGATGGCTAGACAAATAAAGCATACCTTAAAACAGTTCATTTTAAAACGCAGCTCTGAAATCTAGTAATCTCAGTCTGCATAATCAGTTAGCATGTTGTCCACAATTCAAAGGCAGATGATTATGACAAAAAAATCTCGACAAATCTGCTAGCAAAAAAAAAAAAATCCAGATAACTAACGAAGAGCAGTTTAAATCCAGAGCACTATCAAGGTTTTTTTTTAATTATTATATAAATACTTATTTCTATCGAAACATAATTTATTTGCTAGGATTAAAAGGTTAATATTATTGACAGTCTTTTCAGTCTACGACTGTTTTGATCATTAGTGATTCTTTCTAATTTGTAAACAGGCAAAATAACTTGCCCCTGGAGAGGAAAAATGAGAACATTTCTTGGCCTGCTGTAAGTGTGTAGGTATCCTATGGGGAAATGCTGTTTTGAAACTTGTCAGAAGCATAGATGGCTTATCAGACTATTTCCAAATGGCAATAAATTACTTTTTTGGATTCATTTTAATCACAAGCAAGTTTAAAGGTTATTTAAAAGCTACATATCTAGTAGATCAATACTGTATTTATGATCAAGATAATTCTTGTTCCAATTAAGTCAACAATAAACTGAGAGTAAAGTTCAGATTCTCAGTTGATCAGTAGATTTCTGATCTTTCATTGTCTAACATTACCAACAGTTAGATGCTTTTCCTGACAGTGAGAACAAGTAACCAGTGGGATGGTTTGCCTTCAGAAGTTGTGGGGCTCTATCACTCTATCACTAAAGGCTTTTAAGAAGAGACTGGACAGCTACTTGTCTAGAATGGTATAGTCTCTTGCTTGAGCAGTGGGTTGGACTAGAAGACCTCCAAGGTCCCTTCCCACTCTATTATTCTGGAATGAAGAATTTCAAGAATTTGCAACACCAATTTCAAAGAATATTTCTGCCCACAAAAGAAAAAAAGATAAAGCCAGAATCCATTCCCCAAATGTTTATGGTTGGATATGAATTTGAAATATTTCCTAGCCCTCAGAATTACTAATTCTTTAAAATTACAGTCAGAGCAATAATATTAGCAGTCAAAGGTTTCAATTCAGACATAGCAAACCATACCTATCCTATATGTATGGATCCTATAGGCTTTTACTGAAATTCTATGTGATAATCTAAATTTACAATATTGAAATATTTTCAAATGAGATCTGCTGACAACTCAGAACTAATATTTTGAAGTATAAACTTAGGAAATCGTATGAGATGTAAATCATTACTTTTTTTAATACAATCACACCACTGAACAGAATTATTTGATAACACTTGCTACCTTAAATGATAGCTGTCCTTGGGTACAATTAAATCGGCAAATCAATAACTTTTTTTATATTAGAGCTAAAGTTATTTTTCTTTTGCTGTTTCCAATCATTGGGCCTCTTCATTATTTTCACTAAAGGGCTTAACTTTCACAGATCAGTGTCAGCTCCCACCACCATTTAAGAATTACGTTTTCTGAAGTAATTTAAAAAAAAATCATGTAAGACTTGGTCTATAAAACTTCTAAAATATGATCAGTGGTATGAAAGAATGAGCAGTGATTTTATTTATGTTTGATGGTATATGCCAGATGTTTGGATCATTTAGGTATTTTATCATAATAAGAGAAAAACCATGGTTATTATAGCTTGTGAAACCACTTTCACATGATAAAAGCATACAACAGGCTGTCATATGTACTTCTAAATGTTCACCCATCTTTTCAATTGGCTATAATATGAAAGATTTTACTGACCCACTTATTTATCTGCATAGCACCAATGTTATTTATGTCAGAGACAAAAAGCACATATGAGTCAGGATAAACCAGGTTTCCCTTTCTGTTTATCTACATTTTAAGTGAGGTTTTTCTTAGCTGTATATTATGCAAGCAATACTAGAACCTCAGTTCATAATGCCACAGCCACTGTTTTGGAAGTATTGATATCCAGGTTCCTTCCCCGAAATAATTGAATCTGCATCTCTTTGGTTTATCTTTTCTCCTTTTTATATTAGATGACCTACCCCTCCCAAGCACAGTTTATATCAGAATCTCCAGCTGTGATCCATCACACATGGCATTATTATATATAATCTAACAGGAAAAAAAGATAAACAAAATATAAAGAATCTCAACCAAAGTTAAAGCTGAGCTGCATTCAAAGGAAATACAGTTCTGCATAATTTTCTCAAACAACAATTCTTGTATCTACTATCGTGTTGTATTAGGTTCACTTTAATTGAAAGAAAATGTTTGAGAACTGACAAGAATGGACTGTAACAAGATACTTATTTGCAGCATGTTAGGGGAAAGAAGAGTAAAGCCAGGGATAGGATTTTATTCCTTCATAATATGTTTTAGTTGTAACCAGAGATGATAGAGGAAAAAATTTCTCTTGGGAGCAAAAGTTGACACAGTCTCTATATTCCAGTTGTCTCTTTTGCAACTATTCTCAAAATATACCAGTTAGCATACCATGTGAGATACCTTTCATATACTTTCTTGTGTCAGATATCTCAGACTTAATCTAACCTTCCAACAATCTGCTTATTTGATACCTCTTGAATTTCTATACTAAAAATATCAATAAAGCTTGAAAGATGGGTAGTATTATGCATTTGAAAACATAGGGTAACAAACTTTGGAAAAATACTGAAGCTGCATATGTCTATGAATCAGTTTAATAACGTTTCAGTTTTATAACAACAGCTAGACAGACACTGAGAACAAAGAAGGTTTTATTTAATTATGCTGTTTTCAGAATAAAATAGCTCTCTAGCTCAAAACCTATCACAGAAGTAATTTGAAAAATAGCACTTCATTTGGCTTCCATGGCTCTCTCATAAACCAACAAGCAACACTACTCAAAACTCCCAAAGAGTTGGATTATTGCCAAATGAATATACAAGGCTGGTATACACCATGCCCCTTTCTAATCAGCTTCCCAATTCAAGAGACCCATGCTGGCATGAGGTATGTCCTGCTGACACAAAGTATGAGGGAGCCAAGCTTTCAAATGCTGAATAGCTTTAAAATCTACAATCTTACAGCTACTTTATGAGCTTGTTTGGTACTGAGCTATAATCAGTTTGCTTATTCCTAGCCCTCAAGATGTATTAAATTTATCCTGAACAAAACGGGTGTCTGAAACCAATTCCCCACACTCATTTCCAATGGCCCAGACTTCTGGGAGTTTCAGGAACCAAAGGGCCTACTGTTAGATGCAACATTGATTTCTGTATGTTCACAATTTACTAGACTGTTCCATAGTAGACTTGATTTGATGGCTCTCCATGGGGTACCCTGCAGCCTTGATTATTTCACAGCCAAGCTGGCTACCATGGTTTGTGGCAAGTGTACATTTGTAACCTTTTCCAAGGAACAATAATAAACTTTGATATACACACCACAGCCAGAAATATTAAAAATGAAGGTATTACTTTAATGGCATATTATCTGATCTTTTCTATGATACCCAATAGTTATCTGTTCTTATATAATTTATAATTCTCTAAGCTTCTACTTCTGATAGGTATTGGATCTGAAACATGAATGGGTAGAAATCACATTTATCAACATGCAATAAATTGCTTGAACTTAAAGAATTTGCAAATGTAGACTCAACCCCAATTAATATGTGATTAACATAGCTGCTCTTTTGTTTGTAGGTATTTCATATCACTTCTACTAGGCCTTTTCTGTGCTTCAAAGAAGGGATGGGCAAGTAACATTAAAATGTTAAGTTCTGATAAAGTATAACCACAAGAGTCACTTGACAGCACTAAAGTTATTTTTCCTGATCCATATGCTATTTTTGGAATTGAGATCAGTTATTAAATATTATTAAAAATATAAGACACCTGATTAACTATATTTTGAACTATAATTGGGTCAAGAAATATAATAAGCATATGGCTGTTTAAATAATTTCAAAAATATAAAATTGATCATTAATAACATTCACAAAATTGCCATGCTGTGAAAATGTAGGGTTTTAATATAGATGGCTAATTTTTATATTAATATATATAATAATCAGGAAAAGAAAAAAGTAGTATCTATTAAACAGACCAAATAGCTATTTAATTACATGCTGTTTTAGGTAAAAATATAATAATGGTACATTTCATAAAAGGGATGAACGATTTACCATAAAACTATGAAGTTATAGTATAAATAACTTCGGTGGACAATCTGGTCCTTTCTGCAATACAGGGAGTATACTTGAGCAGTAAATTCAAACACAAAGGAAGTGCTGTAGCTGGCAAGAAGCAAACTGCTTTGCATTCTGTTTCAGCTTAATACTAACACTTAATAAACATCTCCCTTCACTACTCAAACTACAAAATTAAGATTAACTTAAGAAGTACTGCTTTTGCAGGGTAAGAAAATTAATTTTGTTTTTATTTCAAATTACTTATTCTTTTTCTTTGTGTGAGCTTGGTAATACTCCTCACTTTTTCCCCCAGTGGAAACAAATGGCTTCTGTCACAATTGTACTTTTTCTTTGTTTTTCTTCAGTCATCTTTGTTTTCCATTATAAACACAGCAAACTCATTATAAATATATAATAAGACATACCCATAAGCATAAGGTAATTTAACTACATCACAACAACCAAGTTCAGGTCCAGCATTCAAACTTACAAGTGAGCAAAAGTAAGCTATGATAATCAGGGTTAACTGCTTCCTTCAAAAATTCTTTACCTAGGTTATGTGTTTTATTTGTGTGCATGTTTAGTTCTTATGTTTGTAATTCATAAAGATATTCTGCTACATAAATTTAAAAAGTCAAAAATTGTACCACATTGATAAACATATCTACCCTGAAAAATAGGTAAGAAGTAATTTTATTAAATATTAAGGCATATTAGCTCAATACAAAACTTGTAATGTACAAGGAATTAAGAAAATACAATTAAATTATAATCTACACTTAAATTCCAACCTCACAATATGATTTGTTTGGTTTAAAAAAACCAAATTAGTCAAATTAAACAGTTCTATTTTAAGATTAGAAGCATTTAGGTAGGGTAAAACTATTCTTAAGATTACAAAGATAAAAAAGGCATATTCTGATAAAAATTAAAATATCACTACAGAATTATATAATAAACAAGTAAGTCAATTACTTACTAGAAGTCTTCATTATATTCAGGTTGCTAGAGAAAGACTTTGGAGGGACTGAAATAATAGATTTTGGTGCCTAGATTTAAATGGGTTTGATTTTGCACTGCTGTACTTTCTTTTTCTATAGAGAGTATCTTTCAGCAATATAAAACAATACTTCGCCCTTTGCAGGCACTTATATCACACTTGTTAAAATCATCTAAGTCATTATTAAAAGTACAACAACATTTGTATGTTATTGTATTAAATATGTACATACATGAAGTATGCCCCAAAATTCTACCTTCTAAGCTTTCTCAGTAAAATAACATTCAATTTTAAGGAAAATGTTAACCAAATGTTCTATAATTGGTATTGTATATATCAGAAAAGAGTGTACTGAACTCTTTGTTTGACCTAGGAAAAGAATCTGAATCTCTCAACATATCAGACTGCATGTATCTGAAGAAAGCCAAGTAATATGTCTTCAGAAAAAGTAAAATATATTTTGTCTCTTGTTAAACAATTCAATTTTCTTACACTTTCTAAACAGAAAGATCATGTCAAGAACAGTGAAGGGAAAAAGGCATATGCTTACCTGAATGGGCTATCAGTTGGAAAGCTGAAGAATTGCAAAACAAAGTAGTCCAAATGATTTGTGTATGCACACAGTCCAACTCTGTACTTTCAAGTAGGCCAGACAATCAAACAATCATTTCAGCATCAGCCAGCCTGCTTTCCATCTTAAGGGATTCACCCAGAAAAGTGAGAAATCTGCTTCACGATAAACAGCAAAAATCCTTGCAATGCTTCCAATTGCCCACCATTTGTTCACCATTCAACCAGTCAACTTTTTCAAATGCACCTCTTCTCTTAGTGCATTTCCAAGGTATAAGAGATGGGAATTGCTTCTTATCGGTATGCTAATTATTTTGCCACAAAGACAAAAGTCAAAAAATTTTCAGACAGGAACAATGGACCTGAAGTTGAAAGCAAGAAATAAAAGCAAGTTGACACTACCAAATGATGGGTAAAGAGGTGCATGAGTGCAGCATTCTGCTTGCTACATCAGCAGTAGCTTCCATTTGAAAGCACCAGCAGCAGCAGCAGCAAGGCAGGCAGTGGGCTACAGAATAGCCTAGCTGGGTAGTATATGCATACAGCACAGGTTCCCTTAGAGACCACATTACTGCAGCAGAATAACATCAGTAGCATAGTGCTGATTTTTCCTGTCTCATTCAAGATTCCTTCATAATGTATTCATTTCTTTCCTAAATCTTAAATGAACTCCTTAACTACTACATTCGACTTAGATTCCTTCTCCCCCCCCCCCCTTATAGATTATAACAATAATTTTGAGATCTTCTGTTTACTAGCCTTGCAGTAGTCAGGCAAGATTGAAGATACACACTATATGCTGTCTACATTGTACCCAAAGGCCCCTAAATCTCTGGAGGGGCAGAATTTGTATCATGTGCAATGCTGTATTTAATGTAATAGATGGGAACCATAAAACACTACTCAGGCTATTACCAGCAATCCAGTAGATGTTTTCTTTTCAACTGAATTCTCTTTTATGACTGGTGACATGGAAAAGCCTGCTCTAAAAAAAAAATAATGCCAGGAAATATAGCAAATGCACTACCATTTTGACCTATTTCTTTTGAGAAAATTTTTTAAACCATCTGAATGCAACAAATTTAAAGTTACCTTCAAGTATACCTAACTCATTGGGATCAGTACCTGATTATATACATCTTTAAAAAGAGACAAAAAGAAATTTTGGGCTAAGAAAAAAATATTTGAATATCTGAAGAGAGACAACAGTAATAATCAGGATCTAGCATAACTTTTTAGCAAACCAAAATGGAAAAAAAAGTCAGTTCAGCTGATATGCAAAAGTGTTTTAGAACTTGTTAGTTTTTCCCAATGTTTGGCAAAAATGCACTCACATACATGTCTACAGTATATAAAATTTCTGCCATACTTTCTTTTCTGACTCTAGTGAAGAACTGTTTTAAATAGTTTTCTGACATGTGCCTCTAAATTAAATCACTTTAAACGTACAACCTATATCTTGCAAACCACTTCGGAATTACATTTACTATTAGCAAATAATTTTGCTTAAAAGCGTTAACAGTTCTCTGCTGCAGTACTGTACAATGAGTTGTGAGAATGTGACCCTATGCTAAAAAGGTCAACATCTGCAGGCCAGTCCCTTCTCTTTGGAAAAAGCACACACCTAAGACAACTTTTCTACATTTGAATACAAACTATCTTCCATGTTTCGGTCAAAAAACTGTGAATTAAAAGCAACCTTGGGGAATCTTAACTCCAAAAGGTTAAGAGCGTACCCTCACATGAATGTTAAACCTTGGATAAACTTTTTTCCCCATTACTATTTGTTTTTTATTTATAAGGCTTATGTAAATACTGGCAAATCACCTCCCACCCACCCACCAATTGGAGAGAGCTACAAAATAAAAATATTTTCTTGGACAATCTTAATTTCCCTTTTTTTTTTTTGGAGGGGGGAAGAAAGTTACCTTAATTTCACCTGTCTTTTTCTAAACAATATTATCCCTCTCACCTAAGAGCACCCAAAGCAACTCACCCTCATGTTCTCCCCTCACACACAGCCACAGCACCCTCACCAGTTGGCTTTTCACGCAGTAAACAGAAGTCCTCCCTCCCTCCCTCTCTCTCTCTCCTCCTTCCCGAATCCCCATCTTTCCTCGCAGCCTCCCCTCGCGCACAATCCCGCCCCCACCCCACCGCACACAAAACGCTTCCCCTCAAGACGCAGCCTCTCCTCACAGCACACCCAGCCCAACCTCCCTCCCCTCAGACAACCACAACTCTTCCGCCGCCTCTCTCAGATACCATTCTCTCGCTCGCTCTCCCCCGCACAATTCTGTCTCCCGCCACAGCTGAAACACGCACCACAGATGTCTTTTTTTTTCTACGCGGGCAGAGCTCTACAAGACCCGACGCCCAGCAACACCTTTATCGCCTCACCTAGATAAGACCCCCATACACACCACCTCCTCCCTTCACCCCCGCCCAGCCTAACCGAATCTCTTCTCTGCCTCATTGCCCCCCAACCCAGTTTCTCTCCCTCAGCGAGCCCAGCGCGCGCCCTCCCTCCCCCCCCGCTCCCCCACTCCCCCCCCATCACGCGCGCGCGCGCGCCGCCGACGTCGTCGTCGAACTGCAGCCTTTGCAACAAAAAAAGGGGGGGCTGGAGGGTGGGAGAGAGATAGAAAGAGAATACTGACCGCTCTTGAAACGGCGGAGGTGACTTAAGACGACCCCCCGCGCGGGAAGTCACCCGGCGCTCACCTCCTCCTTCCAGCCTGCCCGAGTAATTTCCCCCCCCCTCCCGCCCCTTTTCGCGGTTGCTTGACGCGCTGGGAGAAGCCCGAAGCGGACGCCGAGGCGACCGAGAGTTGCTGGCAATTCCCTTCCCAGCTCGCACTGCAGTCTGAGGGGAAGGAAAAGCCTTGTTGGAGCGCAGCCCGCCCTTCGCTTTCCCTCCTGGGCTCCCCCGACAGCTCCACAGACAGCTTTCTCTGCTGAAGGCAAACTTTGCTAACAAACCCTGCCAACCCTCCGTCTCTCTCTCTCTGTGTGTGTGCCTGTGTGTGTTTGCTTGCAGCTTAAAAACGTGGCAATAGAAGCACCCCCCTCTCTCTCTGGACTTGAACAGGTTAAAGGCAGGACAACCGAAGTGTTTCCCCAAGAAGCAAAAAGGATTTCAGCCCTCCCTTCTCCTCGTCTGCCTTCCCCCCCACCTCTCTCACACAGAGAGAGAGATGCACACACCTGCATTTCTTTCACCTCCCCCACTTCTGACAACATCCTCGGATCCTCTCGGGGCTCCCTTTATTACGCCAAAAAGCTAAAGTAGTCTGGCTGGAGAGAGAGAGAGAGAGAGAGAGACCTTATTTTAGGGAAAGGGTTGGAGGAGGAGGCTTGCTTTTAATGAGAGCTTCTGATCTAAAGAGACCAGTTCTCAGGCATGCTTCCTCAAAAAAAAAAAAAAAAAAACGGGAGCCACTGAGGTCTTTTAATTATGCTCCTAAAAATAAATGCATATCTGTAAATAAATGCATATCTGTTGTATTTGGAGACAATCGGGACCATCAGGTTAAAAGGAGTTTTTAAATAAATGCACTTGGAATCTTAGATTCTGGACTAAAAAAAGGATACATTGTTAAATATATTAAACACTGTTAACTGTTCAGATAAAATCTCACTCAGTTTAATAGTGGATGAGCAATTTCCTGTGTTTACTAAAATTAGGAATCTTGGGATTCGCACTTCTAGCTGGGAATCACACTTCCTGTGACCTAGAATCTAATCCCAGATTGCAGATGATCTCAGGTACAGAAAAAAAGGCATTCTGCTCTGGCACTGGCAGGGATACTAAGCCCCACTACTTGAAGGCTAGTTCAAAGGTCAAATTTCTGATCTCATCCTAGATGGCTCTAAATGTAAATTTACAAGTGAAATCTACAAAATGAGACTGAAGTACTTACCTAGAAGTAAGACCTATTGAATTCTGTGGGGGTTTCATTTTGAGCAGTAGATAAATTGGATTGCAGCTTGCAGATAGCAATTTAGTCTTTGTGAGATGAATTATGTAATCTCTTGTCCAAATCCAATTTAAACAATGGGAAGAGGGGAGATATCAATAGTAGTTTAAAGGTATCTGATTAAGAAGTTTGAGATCAGTCCTATCTTTTTAAATGCTGATAATTTAAAATAGCATAAAGATATTAAAATACTGTTTTGAATATACATTCTTATATTTTTATTTTTGTAAAATAAAATTAGGAACTTTGTGCCAACCTTATTATAATCTTTTCACTTCTTCAGAACTGGTAAGTGCTGCCTTGAAACCGTGAAAACCTTAACTCTTAATGATTCACACTAAATTTTTCAGAAGCATTTTCAAAATAACATTTTGCTACTAATTGTAGCAGATGTGCAGATTCAACCCCATCACTAAACATACATTGCAATGGTGGAATAATCTTGTGGCTTTTATTATTTGGGATGCAATATGATGGATATAAAGAAACAGGTAAGTAATTATGAGCATTCTTCTTTTGGTTTAATATAAAATTATTTTTACTGATAGCAAAATTTACTTGAAAACTAGTTTTCCTCTTGAGTAAATGGTTTTGAAATTAGCTGATAGCATTCAGAAATATGGGGGGGGATTTGGCTTCACTTGAGACAGGATAGTGATCTCTAAATAACGGCTACAGAACTATAACCAGCCACAAATAAATCACTTAAAAAAACCTGCATATACAATAATCCTAGATATACCTTAGACATTTTTTACCTTTTCTTCATGTACCTTTTTGCATTGGTCTCTGGTCTCCAATCTGCCAGAGAAAATATGGGGTGTCCAGAATGGGGGTGAGGAGGCACACAAGTTTAAATTATGCAGCTATCATAAAGCAATACCTAGTCTGATTGCCATGCAATCTGATTAATACAGTTTATTCTATTCAAGCCTATGGTTCAGAACAGTATTTCCTTTATGCATGAGAAGTCCTGAATGAGAGGTACCCCAAAATTTCAATTCAGAGTACAGATGAGATGCAAAGGTAAATCTGTATGGGAATTCCCAACTGTGAACAGCTTCCATTAAATACCAAATATTAGATGTCGATATCAAAATATATAGTCTATGCTTTTCATTTATTTCTTGATATACTATATTCACAATGTGGTGTGTGCACACAACTACTGGTAGTCACAACCCCAACAACATAATATGCTTAATACTACTGAGTAAACTTATACATAAAACCACTTTTCATTCTGGAGTAAATATATAATTAATTTGCACACTTGTTTCCATAATTCTGTTAAATTCAGAGAAAACTCTAAACACGATAGAGTTTAATCATGGCTTGAAATATTCAGTATAGTGGCACATTTCTTGAACAGAAAGGATATTTAAAATAGGTTGGGAAAAGTTACTGCACATGTGCAGTCACAGCATCTCATAATAAAGTAAAGCAGCAGATAGTTTGGTTGATCAGGCACGGATGTTCTCAAAGCATCGTATTTCAAACAGTGTTTCTGGAGATTTAGCTAGGGATACGAATGGAGAGTTAGCTCTGCACAATGAAAACCTAGATTCATTTCTGGAAACAAACATCTCTAATATTTTGCTGAACTGTTGAAATGTTAATGTAAACAAAGTCTCTCAGGTTCAATCAATATGGATGTGACTGTGGATTTATGACAGAGAAATCCTAGCAATGGGAGGGGGTGTGACATGTAAATGTGGTGAGAAGCCATCTATAAGAGCCCTGGCTGATAGAGAAACAAGCAGTTCTGAAGAGCTGAATTTCGCCAGAATGACTATACATAAAATAAAGAAAAAAAGGAGTGCCGTTTGTTCAAAATGGGCTCTTCTGAAGAAATGAAAAGCTTTTGAAGGAAAACCAGAAAAGTAAATGATATTGCCTTAAAATTACAACGGTGAAAGAATAGGCAAATTCTACAATATTATCACCCCAACATTTTATAGACTACATAAAAACAAAAGCAAGGGGAAAAATCAAAGATTAAAGTGAACATGTCTTATGCGTATGCAGTGTTAGTGATTAAGTATTTTCCCATGGTTAACCTGCTCTTTGTAGCAAATCGTTAAGGAAGGTGTTGAAAGTGAGCTACTTTCTTATTTTCCAGTAAGCTAATAGGAAGTCAGGGCTCAAAGTAATTACTATCAGCAGCGGACAGCTCCTGGTGCTGAAAGGAGAAGGCGGCAGCTCAAACATCCTTTCGAGGAGGGGGGGGGGGAGGAATCACAGCAAAACTGAATGAGGTGACAAGCACTCCGAAAAACACTATCTGCAGAACAATGGCAGCCAACTCCAAATCCCTCCATAATCACATTAATGAGATTAATCAGTGAATTAGCAGCAGTCAAATGTCAGGGTGGCAAGGAGGAATCCAACCAAGCTTGGTAATTAACTTTTATGGGGGCAGGGAAAGAAAACCCAGAGCATTACTTCTGGTGGTTTTTCTTTTTTAAATATTGTATCTTTTCCTCCATCCTTCTTTGCAAGGCATTTGAAATCTCTCTTAGTTTACAGAAAGTGAAAGTATTATACACCTCAAATAGCTTAAAAAGCAAGCTCTGACTTTCACAAAACTGTTATTTTTTTTCAAACTACTGCAGCTGTTACCAATTGAAGAGAGTATGATTTTGCATGCTTCCCCTCAATCTGTTCAGCCTTTATTATGATAAAACATGCAATCCTATACCATGTACTTGGGAGTAAGCCTATAATTAATGGTCTTACTTTTGAGTTTACATGTAGGATATCCAGCTTAATGTATTAATAAAATTATTTAATATTATTAACATAGTTATTCCAAATATATCTCTTTTGCAATTGACTGATGGTACCAATGCCAATGGTGTTCCATGCACCCAAGGCACCTATTACTATTGGTACTTTTTTTTTTTGCTAGTTATTCTACTTCTATTTACAGGTCTCTTTGTATGTGTGCATATGTATATGTGTATTTTCTCCAATTCTTTGTGTTATATTTTATAGTCCCATCAGTTTTTGCTTGCAGGCAAATTGCAGATCTTCCAATGTACCATTGTTGCTATTTTGTCATGCCATTGTTTTAGCAGTCTGTAAAACCATTTTGCAGCAGCTAACTAGGTAGTCCACTGTTCAGCTTGTTTTCAGAGGCCTTCAGTTTCTTTTTTTAATGTTCCAATTATAAGGCATTGGCAGCTTTTCATTATTATTTTATTGATTTAATTTATTCAATGTTATTATTATAGACTTCCAGTTACTCTGGGAGGGTACAAATAAAACTTAAAAACAAGGGAAAATGTGACAAAAGACAAATCTGAAGAATAAAGATGGCAAGGATGACAAAAAATGGATGGAATGAAAATAAACAAACCTACAGAATCCAAAGGGGGCACTACTCAATCTCACTAAGGAACTTCATGAAAGTGAAGTTTTTGTAAAACAGTAAAAAAGGAAACTGCATATATTGTGAAATAATATTTACAAAATTGGCATAGAAATATTTTTTATTTTGACATTTAAAAAATGATAATTATATTGGGTTGTATTCAGACAATCATAGCCATTATTAACTTGTCTGGTTGATTATAATCGTTTTTTTTAAGTATGACCATGTCTAAATCCAATTCATTGTCTCCCTATTTTATGTACAGCAGTAACAACTTTGTTCCAGGGAAATAAAACTTAAATTACGTTTTGGTATGTCATCTTTTTTATAGCAAGTTCAGCAAGAACATTTTAGTATTAATGCATCATTCTATAAATGTATAATTCTGTTGTACAAATAAATATAAATAAAAAATTTAAATATTTATCATAGACCAATTTTATGATAAACATATTGTAAAATCCCAACTGTTTTTAGTATGAAGATTGCCAAAATCAAGAATTTAAAGAAAATAGTTGTAATTTCACATATAGTGATGAGTGAATTACATTATTTTTCACTACAAAACTGAAATATATGCATCTACATTGTTTTGACTTGTTGACAAATATTTGAGGCACCAAACTTTATCAGAGCAGTTTTAAAAACCTGTAGGTTGGCCTAAAACATAATCTGTATAATAAAGCATAATTTTATAAATGTAAACTGTGAACTTAGTGCTGTATAACACATGTATTAAAGTTCTTATTTTAAAGAAACGTAATTTTCAAGTGATATAGGAATATTTGTGCAGTTTTGCTCATTTGTTTTGTTATTAAGCAGTTAATCTGCAGCATGCATAATTTGACGTAAACAAGGAGCTTCCTTCATCCAAGATAATACTTTGATAGAATTATATTTTGCCATCATATTACTTTAGGCTTTTCCTGAGTCCTCTGGACAGTCCAGCAAATACCCTGTTCAAAATGAGAGAAATGGGGAGATGAAGTAAACAAGGCAAGTATGAAACATCCCAATAAGTGAAGCAAAGTGAAGTAAAGCAAGATCTAGAGTTCTGGATTACTTCAGGGAAGAATCCCTCAGTTGAACACGGTCCACAACCTTTCTTTACCATCATAAGCAAAGTACATGAAATGTCAAAATGGTAAAGGAAAGCAGGAAGGAAAAAAATAAAAAGTAAAAGGAACAATACAAATTTGAAACACAGCATGAATGCCCAGAAAACTTCCTTTTCCCCCTTTACAGATTACTAAAAAGAAAGCCTATACTTCAGATTTTTTTTTTAAAAAATGAATGCTTTCCTCAACTGAAAAATGGAGGAGAGTGCTTGAATCCAGAAAAGACAAGCAGCCTTCTCTCACACAGAGTTTAGTATGCAAGTGGTGGGGGGGAGAAGAGTAACATCTCCCTGGCAGGGATGACAAATTCAGAACGAAAGATGAGTAGGCCTAAAGGGATCTGTTTTACTTCCACATACACCCCCTAATGCACATACTCTCCCTCCCCCTCTACTTTTTTTTTCCACCAGCTCCAAATCCCCGGCATATGACCT